>JAXIUT010055297.1:0-10368 GCA_035586675.1 Eurytoma californica | reverse complement strand
AAAACAAACTTCTATTGACTTATCTCAAAACTTTTTTTTATCACTATTACAAAGCTTCCTCTAGGAGGAAGCAAAAATTAAAAACGATATCTATAACCGATTCATGTTATTAAATTAAATATTGAAAAATTACAAATAAAATGGCAACTGCAAACGCCACTAATTCTGAATCAACTGTTTGCGTACAAATGCTTCTGGCCTTTTCAATATTTCCCACGTTATTGTTTAAAATCGCGACTTTTTCTCAAATTAAAAACCTCTGTCATCTCTGAGGTCAATATGTTAATATGGTTCAATTGCTAATTTTATTAGGACCAATAATAAGTATCTTAATATACCGTATATGCTTACATATCTACTGAATTTCGTAAGTATTTGGAAGAAATGAAATGTAGACATTATCTTTAGTATCAAGCACTACTGCTTTACATTCGATACTGTTTATATCTAATGTTATGTACGTGGGCATTACATTTTTTAACTTGAAAATGTGCTTAACTATTGGTTCATCAGTGTCGTTAAAATCATTATTTTCCACTGTCCACTTGTAACCGCAAATGTAACATTTTTTTCGGAAAATAACAAAATAATGAATTTCAACAATATCTCCAGAGATTGATCTTATTACTGAATCATTGGTTTTTAAAACCCGATTATAATTAATACTATGAAAAAATGTAGATTTATGAATGCATCGGTCGTAAACTTCAACATGTACTGTACTTTTATTGGAAAATTGGGACATGATTTTCTGAACAACTGGATTACTGCTGCCAATACCTATTAATGTTGTACCATTAATAATGGTAACATTTTGTAGTGGTTGCCTTACTGCAAATAACGATTTACAGTACTTACTAGCAGTTGTTTCATCATTTTCATTAGCAAGATAATTTTGAAAAATAGAACTCCTCAGCCATTTCTCGCTTATTTGCTTCAAACAACCATTTGGAGCATTAATTTCTCTCAAAAATCGGAATATGCCATTCTCAAAAGGGAATGCTGAATTGCACCATAATGGGCCACCTAATCGTACAGCTTCACAGTAATGCAATAGAGAATGAATATTAAAAGTCATAAAAGCGATACCGTACAACATTTGACATTCTCCAACGAATTGCAAAAGTTGGAGTTCGCATTTCTGAATTTCATCTCGAGTTATTGTTTCTTTTAGAAGCGTGTAAATAGAATCAACAAATAAAGAATATGATCGAAAAATTTTCTCCGGCAAAATACCGTGTAAACAAGGCAAACTTACAAAGAGAAGCCATGTCTTCCACTCTGTTGCTTTGTATTTATTACTGTAATCCAGCGTACGAAGACATCTTCGTATGTCACGGCAAAGCTTGATATTTTCCATTCTCTCTTTGATTATTTTTTTATCACTTGCACTTAGATAATTCAAAAGCCAGTCATTGAGTAATTGTTTAGAAATACCAAGTAATGCGCCGTGCATATAATCCGGTGGCAAATTCCAAACAATGTCAAAATTGTTTAACTTAAGTAAAACACTTTCACCTTTTATACCTCTTATATATTTTTGGTATTTTTTTGTCGATTCTAAGTCTTTCAAATGTTCTTGATGTGTCCTTAAAATCGGATCTTCAGGAAGTAAAGGGTACCGCATGGAGCCACTGGCGTATTTGCCGGGATGATAACACCAACTACCACCAAATTTTCCGTTAAACTGAATTCGGTTCTGAAGTTTAGGCCGTGCAACTGTATCGACAGAAGCATTTAGAGCATAAACCTTTCGATTTTTAATTACTCCTGTTTCGAAATCAGTAACAGCAACGCCAGTCGAAGAAAGTTCTGTGCTCTCTTCTACAAATACAGATAAAAACAAATTGAGGAATTCTGCTGTTGGTTCTTTCTCTGTTTGACATAACCCCGCTAAGATTATGTGTTTAAACCGAATATCAGGGGGTAATTCATTTAAATGAAGTTGTAACGGCCACAAGCTTTTTTTTGCGCTTTTGAAGAGTTGAGCACCATCGGTATTAAAGTTGAAAGTTAGTGCTTCTGAATCGTCCTTTTTTATTTTTTCATACAATTCACTACCGTGAATGTCAGAAATGCAGTTCGAAGTAACTTTTATTTTTTGTCTTTTTGCATATTCTTTCATGCATTTTTGTATATCTGGTCGGTTAAGTAACATTTCAAGCTGAAATTTTATGTTAATTGATATAAAATAATTTGTAGATGCTTTTGAAATCGAAATATTCGCATCGCATTTATCACATTGCACTAAAATTGTTGCAGGATTAGCTAATGGGACCTTCAGTACTACAACATAGCAAGTATCGCAATAATAATACTTGTGAGATTTATTTGCTGGTGGAGAAATACTTTGGGATAATAAATAAGGGCTGTAAAACCAACTTTTAAATTCCGGACCAGCTAAGGATCTAATAAGTTGCAATATTGCATTTTCCATTTCCCGAGTAATATTAAACCTGATCATAAAACCTCGTAACATTGTTAGTACATCAAAAACTGTTAGATTTGCTGCTGGAAACATCATACGGGTATCGGATTTGAAGGTGTCGTTACTGTAACTTGTGTCTGTAAAAAGTAAATTTTCATCATCCGATTCCTCTTCGGAATCACTGCAATTCGCAGGAGCATCTGAATCTGAATTGTATAAGATATCCCTGTAAATATTTTCATCACTATTATCGTGCGTACTATCTGCAGTTTCAAAAATTTCATTAAACGCTTCATGGGACACAGTAGGTTCATTTGATGTACTTTCAAAAGGTTCAATATTGTCAACTACTTCAAGTTCCATGTTTTGATAGTTCTTTGATTGTACATTACAATTTAAATTGCTATTTACAGATTCTTTCACTAAAATAGAGTAAGCTATTATTAAAATATAGAATTCCTTAATTAATTCTTTATTGAAGGTTACATCACTTTTATCTCTTCAACAATTACAACTTTTTTTTACCATTCTAACCTAAAATCACATATTCAATGTGGTTTTATGGTTCTCATGGAAAAAAATACGGTTAGATACTTGGGCGTAAGAGGATTTTTCTCTCACTCGACTTCTCGATCTCGCTACGTTTAGTCAAAAAACAATTTGTGGGTGAAATAATCCTCTTATGCCCCAGTATAATTTTCTTTAGGTAGCAAATATTTTCTCGATTGGACATTTAATGATAAATCATGCAGACATGAACTGTATTACCATAATTCATTGTTTAGTACTCACATCTCTGAAGGTCACCTTGAGCTAATAACACCTTTTTCCATCGCCGATGTGTCCATCGACTTACATGTCGTTCATCATATGTTTTATTTAAATATAATTTGTACATTTTCTTTTTTTCAGCCATAGCTTTATTTTTATATAGTACAAGTAGCAGTTGCAGCACAAAGAAGCAGTAAAGAAATTTTATTTAGTTCTGAAATCAATATTCATATAAAGGTAAACAATTTTCTTGTCTTACGTTTACGAACGCGTTTCGCATGATTCGAGAAGTAGCTTGTACACTGAAAAAAGTCGGCAGCCGAGATCGTCGAGCCTCTCTCAAAGTCACCGTGAGATGAAGTGACCGCCTCTTGTTTTCTCGTGTCGCACAGTACGCAAGGCTCTGCCTGTCTTCCAAAAATACCATACCGCGGGCATCGGCGCAAGATCTTGCGCCGCGGCATGGTGTTTCAGGAGGGCAGGCAGAGCCTTTCGTACTGCGCGTCATGAGAAAACAAGAGGCGGTCACCTCATCTCACGGTGACTCACAGAGGCTCGACGATCTGGGCTGCCGACTTTTTTCAGTGTACGCCCGACTACACTTCACTCGCACTACCCGACTACACTCGCCCGTTACATCTTTCACCAAAGCAAGTACAGACATAACCTCGAAAGCACACTCGGACACTTGATTAACCAGTTCTGGTTGGGTTATTGGTTATTGGTTATCGGTTATCGGTTATAGGTTATAGGTTATTAGTTATAGGTTATAGGTTATCGGTTACAAGTTATCGGGTTATTGGTACTAAGGAGTGCTGATACAATTGCTTGCGGCGGCACCCCGGGGTGCTGAGGGCGAGACGTTGAACGAGACGATGTATGCAGCAAAAAAAAGTCAAAATAATAATTAGTAAAGCTAAAAGTAGTTTCTCCATAAAACTGATCCCAAAAACATTATTATTATATACTATTTAAAATTGTTTTCAAGGTAATATGTTAATGTTAATCGATTTTAATAAAAATATAACCTACAATTTTCTACATACAATAAGAATATTTTTATTAAAATAAATTCTTAATCGTATTAGCTTGAAAATAATATTTTTGGCATCAGTATATAAATAAAATACCTTTAGCTTTTTGCTTTCTCATAGAGAAAGCTCTGTGACGGCAAAAAAAAATTTATTTCTATATTTCGTTTAGAAACTCATATTTAGGTTCAGAGAGTTCAAAAAAGTATTTAAAAAAAAACTTTTGACTCGCTAATCTAAAGGGCGCTTGAAAGTTTCAAGTATTTTTATCCATTATTTTTAAACTTTAGAGCTATTTTTTTTTTTTTTTTTTTTTAAATTTGAATTTTTTATTGCTTTTTATAATCGGTTCGGTTTATCAATTCCAAATTTTGCACACAGATTTGATACAAATATTATGAGCCCGCTTGAAAATTTCAAGTATTTTTATCTATTATTTTAGATTTTAGAGCTATTTTAGAGCTTTTTGAAATTTTTGCAATTTTTAAATATCTGTTTATTTATAAAGGGTTCAGTTAATCAAATCCAAATTTTGCACAAACCTTTGGCTCGCTTATCAAAAGGGCGCTTGATAATTTCAAAGATTTCTAATCACTGGTTCGGATTTTATGGCTATTTAAGTTTTTTTGAAAAAAAAAATGTTTGCTTTATTTCATATTTTTTTGTATCTTTATATTATTTGTTGCATTTATATTCTAAATTCATACAAAAATTATTCTATGATATTTACGTTTGAAAATTTCAAGTATTTTTATAAATTAGTTTTGATTTTGGAGATGTTTTAGTTTTTTTGAAAAAAAAATTTTGTTTTTTTTCACATATTTTGTAATTTTTATATTATTAGTTACTGTTACGGCTCGATTTTCTCAAATCGACCGTCTCTCCTTTGGATAAGGGGAAAAGAAACGTAAAACCCCGTGGAGAATCTGGCTACGTACCTATACAGGTACTCCCGGATGCAGAAGCCGGGCACCGATTAAATTCTCAAGGCTCTTAAGCCACGAATTTAGTTTTAAGATATTTATTGATAAAGGTTAGCAAGATCTCATCCTATTTGTTGGTTTAAGGTTATACTTCACTTTTTAGATTATTAATTTATCTTTATTTATTTTCCTTAGATACAAAAAAAAGGTGTTTACAATATGCGCAATTATTTTCCTTTTTATTTATTCATACTCGTTTAATCAATATTACATAGCTTAATCACTCGCTTAGGCCCGGTACGGTTTATTCGAATTTTACCAAAAGTCGGAACACGAACTAATGAAAAGGCTCGACAACCGGGTGTCCGCGTGAGGCTCGCGGCGATGCGCTTTCTTGATCAAGTCAAACATTTATTTTATATGATTTTTCCAAATTCGGCTTAAGATCAAACAAGGGCAAAAAATTTTGAAAAAAAAAAATTTTTGTAAGCTTTGTTAAAATTATTAAAAATTAAATTTTTAAAACTAACCCTTCGGCATTTGAAAGGTCTTCGAAAAATCTTTCAAAGCTATTTATGCAAAAAAATTTTGAGTGATACATGACGGAGGAATAAAACTTTTTGTTCTTACCTACAATCGATCAGGGTGGGCAACTTCGTGTGAGCGGGAGTGTACGTGCCAATTAATGGCAGCGGTTTTTTATTAAAATCGCTCTTGCTCTCGGCACCCTCGGGGTAGCGCCACAAGCAATCGCATCAGCACGCCTTAGTGCCGCCAGATGGCACATAGGCGCTTCTGGTACTATACAATACCAATAGTTATCGGATGACCGGTTATTATGTTGTCGGTTTATTGAGTTATTGGATTATTGGTTATTAGTTATCGGTTACCAGGTTATCGGACGATTAATTATAAGGTTGTCGGATTATTGGTTATTAATTATCGGTTACCAGGTTATTGGATATTGATTTCCCTAATAAATGAAAAATAAAAACCGTATTGAATATGAATAAAACTTAAACAATAAACAAAACAAAAATACAGCATACAATGAAGGGATAAATCTTTCTGTACACTTCCAGTAAAATCGAAGAAAAAAGAAAACTAAGTAACCTAATAAGTCCATAAAATATAAAAATATCTTACAAAATGAAATGTCCATACAAAGGTTAAAAATTATAGCTTCATGAAAAATAAAAACAAAAAATAAAAATAGTAACCTAAAAATCGTAAATCTTCAAATTGTAAACCCTTACATTCTAAAATCAGGCCCTATATCCTCCATTTATATCTTAAAATATTCTGCCCTGAATACTTAGACTACATTGCAAAATTCTATCTTAAAAACCTTAAAAGAAAACTACTTGTATTCAATGACTAAGTATTAAATAATATAATAATTAATGTATTAAATTATATTAAATCATATTAATTTAATAAAATTAAATTTTTATTAAATCCGGAGATCCGAAAAACCTTGTGCTTTCGGAGCATAGACACCGAACTACTGGAACATAAACTCTAGGTCCGAATCCATTTATAATTCTCTGAGCCTAAATATGTGATTCTAAATAAAAAAAAAAGAGTAGATATTTTGGATAGGGGTAGACTGGCCAGTGAATTAACGGTTTGTATTTTTGCGATGTTTAATGTACATTTTTAAAATAATTATAAGGAATAAAAGTATATTGTATATAAATTGTTAACTAGCGTCGTACCTTCCTCGCTAACGCTCGGTCGGTTAATAAGATTTTTCAAAATTACTTGTTAATAATTTTTTAATTAATATTTTAAATAATTAATATCTCTGTTCAGAGTAAATAGAATGTTTATTTTTTAATAATGAAATTGACACTTTTAATTATCTGTAATGTAATTTATATAAATAGTCGTATATTGTAAATAAAATTCATGAAACGTATTACCTGTTATCATATTATCGGTAATCGCGTTGTCGGTTATTGTGTTATCGGTTATCGCGTTGTCGGTTATTGTGTTATCGGTTATCGCGTTGTCGGTTATTGTGTTATCGGTTATCGTGCTGTCGGTCACAGCGTTGTCGGTTATCGTGTTGTCGGTTATCGTGATCTGGATTATCGTGTTCTCGGTTATCGTATTCTCGGTTATCGTGTTCTGGGTTATCGTGTTCTCGGTTATCGTGTTCTGGGTTATCGTGTTCACGGTTATCGTGATCTGGATTATCGTGTTCTCGGTTATCGTGTTCTGGGTTATCGTGTTCTCAGTTATCGTACTACCTGCTATCATATTATCAGTTAGCGTGTTACTTGTTATATTATTGGTTATCGTGTTTCGGTTATCGTGCTGTCGGTCACCGCGCTGTCGGTTGTCACTTCAAAAATGGTGTGGAAACGATACCAAAAAAGAAAAAAAATAAAATTAAAAATTTAAATAATAAAGTTGAAAAGTTGAAAAAAGTTGAAAAGTTGAAAACAGTTGAAAAGTTGAAAAAAGTTGAAAAGTTGAAAAAAGTTGAAAAGTTGAAAAAAGTTGAAAAAAGTTGAAAAGTTGAAAAAAGTTGAAAAAAGTTGAAAAGTTGAAATAAGTTGAAAAGTTGAAATAAGTTGAAACCTAAAACTTCCACCCTACAGAAGGACATATTGGGGAAAGAAGACCTAAACAGAGGCTGAAAAAAAAAAAATTAGTTTCCTTAATTTAGTAGAGGATATTTTCATGAAATATTTTAAAATAAATTTTTTATTAATAATTATTAGCTTGTCTAGTGAATGACCAGCGCTATTTGACACAAAGGTTATTTTTGGTTATTGGTTATTTTCACGTTCAAAATGACAAATGAAGTAATTAATTAATAATCAATAAACTATATTCAATGATTATGAAGTGTAAATAATTATAAACAAATTATTGCTTTCTCATAGAGAAAGCATTGTGACGGTAAAAAAAAATTTTATTTGTATTATTTACTTAGCAACTTTATTTAGGTTCAGAGAGCTCAAAAAAGTAGTTTTTGAAAAATGTCCGTGTGTATGTCTGTACGTACGTCTGTGATTATCCCGTAACCATTTCTGAACGGCACGGTGGATCGTTTCCAAATTTTGCCTACATGTTTGCGTCATTTATCGAAAGGGTGCATGATAATTTTCAAACATTTTCATCGACTGGTTCAAATTTTAGAGCTTGACAGGTAATTTTTGAAAAAAAATTTTTTTTTTTTATTTCGTAAGAATTGACAATTTTGTGGCGAATAAGTTAGTATTTTAATTGTTAGATGTAGCTTTGTAATATGTGATCAATTTTAAAGGTTTTCATCGATTGGTTCAGATTTTACGACAAATTATAAATTTATTATTAAAAATGTCGGTTTTCTGCTAAATAAAATTATTAAACGTTTAAAATAAATATGTTTATAGCACTGTGTGACTTAAAGCAGCACTTATGTCACGCCTATCCGTGACTTAAACAGTTCATTTTTGCACCGTGTTATGACCCTCGCTGGCGCTCAGGCCCTAACCTCACGGTGCAAAACTGAACTAGTGTAAGTCGCGGATAGACGAACCGTAAGTGCTGATTTAAGTTAGGCAGTGTTATAAAATGTACGATACTTGTGCCTTAAATAACCCATAATAATAATGGGCTTTTTTAGTCACACGTATCGTAATATACTATAAAAAATGTGTTACGTTCCGATAGAAAATGATTAATTATGGAACTAGCGACATACCTCCCTCGCTAACGCTCGGTCGGTTAATAAGATTTTTCAAAATTACTTATTAATAATTTTTTAATTAATATTTTAAATAATTAATATCTATGTTCAGAGTAAATAGAATGTTTATTTTGTAATAATAAAATTGATGCTTTTAATTATCTGTAATGTAATTTATATAAATAGTCGTGTATTGTAAATAAAATTCATGAAACGTATTACCTGTTATCATATTATCGGTTATCGCGTTGTCGGTTATTGTGTTATCGGTTATCGTGCTGTCGGTCACCGCGTTGTCGGTTATCGTGTTCTCGGTTATCGTGTTCTCGGTTATCGCGTTCTGGGTTATCGTGTTCTCGGTTATCGTGTTCTGGGTTATCGTGTTCTCGATATACTGAGAACTACTAATATCTTTTTGCACAAAATTAAGGTCTAAAAAATTTTCTTTTAGCTATTATCTACGTAATAAGTCATTAAAGTGGAAAATCAGCCCAAAAATATGTAGAAAAACGTGTTTAAATTTTTTGTTCCGAAATCCTTGTTTCTGACGTAATGAAAAGTACTTATATTTTCTTTATGGATAAAATAAAGGTTAACAAATTTTTTTATATCAGCTCTTAGCCACGTAAAATGACAGAAAATACAAAAAGAAATGATTTTAATTTTTTTAAGGGGTGACAGCCACTTAAAAATCTAAAAAAATTCAAATGGCATAACATACACAATATATAATTTTTTCAGCGAGGTGTTTGTCTTAGGTTT
Organism: Eurytoma californica; assembly: GCA_035586675.1. NCBI lineage: Eukaryota > Metazoa > Arthropoda > Insecta > Hymenoptera > Eurytomidae > Eurytoma > Eurytoma californica. Next base: position 768 of record JAXIUT010055297.1, on the reverse strand, counting down.
TTTTATTGCAATTTGAAAGTTTCAAGTGTGTGTGTGTGTGTGTGTGTGTTGTGTGTGTGTGTGTGTGCGTGCGTGCGTGCGTGCGTGCGTGCGTGCGTGCGTGCGTGCGTGTGTGTGTGTGTGTGTGTGTATTTAGATTTTACTTTTAATTTGCGCACAAAGCCGTCAAAATTGATCGACTGGATGTTGTTGTATCACCAAAAAATGATATTTTGCTTTTTTGCCACTAGGGGGCGCCCCTTACGAGCTAGAAGGCTATAAATTAATCTTTTTTTATGCCCCAAACGATGATTTTTTTTTATAATAATTGGTTTAGGGGCATTTTTCACTATCTTATCCTGCTATGCCCTTTCTCTCTCCTTACTTTCGTTGTTGCACAGATTGTTTGATGCCCTCCCGACATTTGCAAGACGGAGGCGAAGCCTAGCTTTTATTGATAGGGGCAGGTATAAAAAATATCAGAAAGACCAAGAAAATAATGCGCGCGGGCGCTCGGACGAGCGAGTGAGAGCGAGTGTGTATTGCTGTGTTTACAACCTTCCGCTTTTTTTTGCGCGTCCGGAAAACCACTAGAGAAAAGGTTGACAGTAACATACTGGATTGAAAACGATAAAGTGTAAAGTATTTATAACTATTTCAGATGGTTGGTATTTGAAACCATTAACGCGCTCTAGTAATTTTCCGGACACGCAAAAAAACCGCTGCCAATTAAATTGGCACGAGGCTTCCTCATACAGAATTTGTTGTTACCCATTTGATAAAAAATAT
>JAXIUT010055286.1:0-10370 GCA_035586675.1 Eurytoma californica | reverse complement strand
TCGAAACGTCAGCTAATAAATGAATTAATTATACTGGTTCGTGTATGATCATTCGAGTCTTTACCACCTCCTAAAATATAGTAATTTTTATTATAAAAATAGACGTATTTACAACAATTTATAGCAATTTTTTATAAAAGCGACCAATTTTTACTATATAATTGTAGTAAATTATTTTATAATAATTTTCTCAGTGTAGTCAAAAGACAAAAAAAGTGTGATAAGCATTTTTGCCGGGAATCGGAGAAACAATCTATAATCTAGGGTAGTTCAATGATTGTAATTACAAAAATATCGATTACAACAAAATAATTATAATCCAGTAAAGAGGTGAAGCGCACGATTTACTCTGCATGCGAGTCACGAAGTTTGCTGCCCTAAATCTTCAAAGTGATCAAGTTAAAAAAAAAATATGCAAAAATCTAACTACCAACAACACCTACTAATACAACTGATTATGGGCATAACTCTTGATTACGAAATGATAAATCGACTGCACCCCTACTAAAAAATGATTGCAAAACAACTTACATAAAAGTGGTTTGTGGTCACCAGGAATGAACTCGGTTCACGCATGGCGCATTTCAACGAAATTTCCTATCTCTATCCTTTCTTTCATCCAGCCGGTGTAAGATCGCGGGTCAGCCGATTGCGATCGCGCGACGCGACCGGACGGTTTCCCCGTGTTTCTCGGCGTTTTCGACGCGCCCGTAAATCAAGTCTAGCGCGTTTCCGCCGATTTTTTTCCATTAGCACCGGGCGGCTCTCTCTCTCTTTCTGCGAAGGAAAAAAAAAAAGAGGAAAGCGACTCGCGGCTTTTGTTCCAGCCGTCCGTCTTTCCTTCGACGCGGACGTCTGGCTACCGTCCGATCGCATGATTCGTCCGCGTAAATAACAATTAAACGGAACCCGTAGGGCGCATTAACTCGCCGAGCGAATTCTTTCCCTCCTCGGGCTCCGTCCTCGTCTCCGCCGCTTCTGGATTATCGTGATGCACATAAATCCTAATTACCCGCCCACGGTGCGCATAATTACCGATAATTAGCGACGCCCCGGCCACCGTCTCCTTTCATTTTCTCCCCCGCTCCGCCGCGACGTTCCTCTTCGTTCGCACAATCCCCTTTTCCACTTGGCTTGTGCAAAACAATTGCGGCCCTTACTTATGCGATTGTCAACAATTGTTGAATGATTCATTGGGGTTTAGATGCTACGAAACGATTTCTTCAAGGATTCTTTTTTTTTGCGTAGCCGTGAAAACTTATACGTATCTCGTATACACTCTACCGACAGTATAAGAGCATTGGTTGATGTATATTTCTACGCAATTAAGAAGTTGAGAAAAACTGATAATTTTATAGATTACTGCTATTTAATAGATACATTTTTTAAGGTCAATTTAAATTGAAATGTTTATAGTTTAGAAAATATCTTGTTCTTGTTTAATCTATTCTCATTAAAGACACTTTTCCTTTGATTTGTTTCATGCAAAATTAGTAACTACTGAAATTAGTGATAACAAGTAGAAAAATCCTTAAAAATCAATTTACTTGATCTGATTTACACTGATTTAAAAAACTTAACTAAAATGTTTAAAATTACCCTTATCGAATTTAATTAATTACTAAGGAGATCAAATTCATCAAATTAAACAAAAAAGCTTTGAGATTATTAAGTGTTGTAAAGAACTGTACTTACCGCGGTGTTCTTGGAATATCCAAATTGTCCAGCTTGCGATCTTGCTGAAGCATAGAAAACAATCCCTCCAATTCTTCCAGTTGTTCTCTCCTCGCCTCAGTTACTTCTTTAAGAATCTGAAAAAAATAACGTTCTCTATAAACTAACGTTTACAATCTTCATAATTTTTTATCGAACAAAGTACTCAAACGAAAAGCCTGCACGCCCCTCCGACTCTTCAATTTCCAATTTTCGCGCCTCGCGAACTCAACAGCCCCGCCCAATTTCACCCGGCTAGATTGAAAAAAAATGTTTTGGGATCAGCGGCGCGCTCGATCCGCGAAATCCGTCCTCGGGGCAATTTCTCCGTCCCAATTTTTCATATCCCGCGGGATTGCGGGCGCGGTAATGCGGAGCCGCGCGCAACCGGCGGGGCACGGTTTACGCGCGCCGGGGCATTACGGCTCTCGTGAGTGCGGAGTCGAGGCAAATCCGGCCGCTTAATGTTTCCGGTAACGGCTTACGTTTGCCGGCGCGCGCGCGCCCGCCGATGTCGCTGTCTCGCGGTTTAATGGGCCCTTTCCGCGCGCCCGTTTTATGTCGCGCCTGCAGGAAGTGCCGCGCTACCTATGCGCGCACTGTCGCCAGGTCGGCGCGACTCGTTTCGACGAACGGCTTGTAAGGAGCCTAATGGACTCCGGGTTTATTTAGCTGCGCAAATTCGAAATGTTGTTAAATCTAATTATATCCCGTGCAGCGGTGAAAAGGAATTTGTAAGCAAAGTTGAAATTATTTCGTTCTTCATGTAAAGGAATAAAATAATATGAGGAAATGGACTCTTATCAATTTTGGTCGAAAAAATCGAAAATTTTGTTATTGCTTTAAATATATACTATTTAGTATGACTATGTGAACTATATTTGAAATATAATATATATCTTTACGATAATATAATTTTCTTTCATTCTTCTTCATGTTTCTTACTTCCAATTTCTGATGTCGGTATTTAAAAGCTTAGATTATATGTACATACCCTGCGCGGACTTTAATTTGGTCATTTCCGTTCTGCTATCTAATAGCTCGTTAACTAATAGTGTAACTAGATTTTTCTCCAGAACTAATCCGAATGCTCGTAAAATATTAGACAGCGAGAAGGAAGTTACCGAATTGAAGTCCGTGCAGTGCATGTCCTTGTAAAAGAAATAAATTATTTGTTTATTTATTTTATTCAATATAAATTGCTGTTTTTGAACATTTTTATTTTTTCACTTTTAAAATCATCTGTTCGTAACGCAATTTCATGATTTGTTACTAGCAGGGAGCAAAATATTCCTATTATAGTAACATGTACTTAGAAAATTTGAATTTGTTAAGAAAAACTTATTGTAAAAAATTACTCTGAAGAACCAAGATCAAGGTTTTTTTAAATTTTATTCGTTTAAATGCTGGAATTTTATTACAGAGATGTATAATTTTATAAGAGTTTCTATGTTCGTCATACGAAGGGGGGTATACAAAATTTGTTTGGATCGATTTCATCAACTCAAATTGGCACTGGAAAAGCCTTATTTTCACTGAAAATTTTCACATATTTTATAATAAATAGGCAAATACATCTCAATGCTAAAATTATAGGTTTTTATGAAGAATTTTTACACTGAATGAACTAAAAATATTTTGATAAATAATTGATAGCGGTCTCCCTTAATATACTTTACTTTAATATGAAATAACATTTCGATATATCTTCAAAATTCAAAACACTGAGAATTTTTTTCGCGAAAATAAAGTGCTGTTTACATTCATCGAGAAGTAAAAATAGCAGACAATTGTTCACTTTTGATTGCGAAACGTTAAATCATAAAATTTGTTTGGTCTCGGTGCGTATGATTGCTCCATTCCACGCGATAAAGTATCCCTCTCACCGCAGACCGAAATCGGCGTATTGTTCAAACTTACTCCGCGTAATACGCCCCGCCCCTCTCCCCTCCACCACCCCCGCGAGCTATTTTCGTGATACACATTTTTCCGCAATATACGGTAAAAATCGCTTGGCTCGCATGCATGATCGACATTGCGAAATAATCATTTTTTCGGCGGCGGCGGCGGCATTCCTGAAAGTGAAACGAAACGAGAGAGCGAGCGAGAGGCACCACACGCGCGTACACGCCCGTCGAAGCTTCCCGACGATATGAAAAAAAAAAATAAAAAAAATAAGCTGAAAAATGCAGAGCTCGTCCCGAACGCGCGCGCGCGCGCGCTCGGGGTGCGGCCTTATATATTCTCGCAAAAATAAAATCGGTTTTCCGATAACTGGTTATTTGCTCGCACAAGTGGTTCGCTGACTGGGCGAGCACATCGGAAGCGGTTTTCGCGTGTAATATTATCGAGTTATCGGGCGAGCGGAGAATGAACAGAAAGACAGAGAGCGCCGCGAGTATACGGCGCAGAACAAAAAGAGCGAAAAAAAAACGCATAAGCGTTGTACATGGTGCGGCCGGCGAAGAGAGAGAGGGAAGGAGTTTACCGGGGAGCAGAGGGGGGAGGGTGTGGGTGGAGATATATATCGCGCGCGGTTGAAGGAGTGGGACAAGGAAGACGGAAAATGACGGGAGGGTATAGAAAAAAAAAGGGAAGCGGCGCGCGCGGAGGGAGGCGAGCACAATATATCCGCGTGATTACAATATGCCGGCTTTCGAGTGGCCAATATCAACCAAGTGCACTCGGCTGAGCCAATGCTAATAATCTTCCATTGTTGAGAAATCGCGATCCACCCACTGCGGCGACGTGTACACGCACGCATCGAGCGGCCGCCCCTTACGAGCGACGAAATTTTCAACAATGAGCTACGCGATGTGCCTGTGGGAGCAGACAGAACCTATTTTTCCTGGGAAAAAGATATTGCTATTTTTCATTTTTTTTATTTAAATATTTATTTGTATACTACGGAATTTGCAAAAAATATGTTAGTTATATTTGCATCAAAAATAAGACTTCAGGTAAAAGGTACACTGTTGGAAATAGTTGAAGTTTATTCAAAATTTGAAAATAAATGTATACAAAATTTAATGTAAATGTAATGATTTCACATTCAATTTAATTATATTAAATTGCATTTGGTGTAATATCACGAAATTAATGTAATTTACATTAATTTTTATTTACACGTTTGAAATAAGTTTCAAGTAAGTGCATTAATTTCTAACAGTGTAGAATTTGAAGGATGTAGTAAATAAGTATAGAGTGGAGTTTTATATTACAACTGTCAAACTGTAATCTTTTTACGAAATATAGGGTATTTATGTAAAATTTTGCGAAATATAATTTTTATAGAGCGAAATTCAAAACAAATTTTTTTTTTGTTTATGACTTTAATGAAAGCAAGTGCTTTTTATTTCCAAAACGAAACATTTTTTCACTATATCCTTTACTGCTTGCATCAAGTATAATCTCTCCTCTTCTATAATTTTGTTGAACTTAATTTAATGCAACAATTTCGTTTCGCTTTTCACAATAAGATTGAATAATTCCTTCCTCTATTTCACACTTAAATTAACTTACAAACATTCTTTTTTATATACATATCAAATTTTCGAACTATTTAAAATATTGCATCATCCGTAATAGTAGCAGTGTGGCCCTTAATTCATTGAAATTCAAATGTTAAAGTACTTATCCTGAATATTTAAACTTTTTTAAATTGACGATGAAAAATATAAACCGTCAGAAAATTAGGGGAAACATTCAAATTCACAAACAGCACATTCTCATTTATCTCAGATCTTTTCTGAAGGCTCGCTTAAATTTACAATTTTCCCGTAAAAAAAGGAGAAGGACGCACTTTGCAGCAGACAGCGCCGGGAGCTCAAGCGACTCCGGTGCCACATGCAGTCGAACAAGGTGGGTGCATCGGGGGTCTGTGAAAGCTCGACGCGTCACATTCACGAGATAAAGTCGAGAAAGCCCGGGGAAAAAAGGTTCCGCGTCCCATCGAGCTAATGCGATTCAGGGGTCCTCCCAGGCTCAAAGGGGGCGGAATAATAGAAACATCGTCTGGCCGTCTCGGGGCTATCCCTCAGTCATCGAGCGATCCTATCGCGCGCAGTCGTATACACCGGCAGCAGCGCCAAAGGAAGGAATTCTTTGAGGATCCTTGGAGCGCGACGGCGAGTGTATATCGGCGCGCGCCTAGAGAAACGAAACCTGTCCCCGCGAGCTCGCGCTTTATATGTGTGCACACGAGCGGCCCGCCGCCTTTCACGCGTCCCACACGAAACTCGCGGTAGTCGCGGGGCTGAGAGGACGCTGCTTCGACAAACTTCGTGGATCTTGAGTTAGGATCTTTTCTTTTTTATTGCGGAGAATGGACAAAATAAATCACAGTTATGTGTGGTTACGTCGTATGTTGGCGTTTTTTAAATTTTTATTTTTTCTTATTTTACATAATCGATGTTTTTCGCGTAAGTGTCAACGATTACGTGACTTATTTTTGTTGCTCAAATTTTCATGCAAATTTATTTGACGAAATCATTTACCTTATCGAAAATTGTTCCACTTTGAATTTCGATAAAGAAAAATTGACTATTTGCCTATTATTTTTAGAGTATAGATAACAAATTGCGGAAACTTTTTCTTGATAATATGTAAACTATTGACAGACGTATAATTGAAGAAAAAAAGATCCTCTAGTGTGCAGCCGAAATAATAAGAATTTGGTAAATCTTAATTAGCTGGCTGCGTACCATTCTTCCCAAGGCCATAAGGTGATTTGGAATTAGTGCGCAGCATATATTTCACATGCTTGAGTTTTAAATCTCCAGACCCTCTTGGAAAGAGTTTGATTTCGTTTTGTTTGCATTTTCCATTATTAAAATCGTCGAAACTCTTGCACTCGATAACGTACCAAGATGTTGGCTTTTTCAGAGCTTCAGCGTAATACATGTAAGAACGTTGGTGAGCGCAATGACCTTCGTCATTGTCTGGGCAACCAGGCTGCTCAGGACCTCCACCATTTGGATAAAAATCGGAATCACCCACGTAGGCTGCCATACCGAGTTCTCCCTTATTAGTATGTATAATTTGTACGTTTTCGGCATCACCACGGGCTAACCTATCTTCCGGACCGAGAGACTCGAAGCCTCCCTTTCCAGCTGGATCCAAACCTATATAATATTAATATAAGTTATTGCTTATTTCAAAAACTTTTTTAAAGTACCTATACATTGTGATAAGAAGCGCGTGTTAACAAACCGACTATATGTTGAACTTTTTCAGTCACTCTTTTTGGCAGATTTTTCCCAGCAAATCCCACAATATGCGCTCCCATGGAGTGACCAATCAGTGACATATGTGCTAGAGCAGCTCCTTGATCTCGTAGAAATGCTATCATCTTTCCTACGTAATTTCCAATTACACGCACTTTTGATGCAGCTTTGTAATATTTTTTACTCGCAATGGATTCCCAATCAATAGCGATAACATTATAATTATCGTACGTTAGAAGAGCTAAAAGTCAAATTAATAATTTAAGTGTACAAATGTTGGTAAAAAATATAGATTATTTAAAGCGACTTTTAGATAAATTATGAGATACATGCTTTTAATATAAAAAAAACTGTCAACGTTTTCATTCTTATCGCATTACATTTGATAATTCAGGCATGATAATGCTGAAAAAGATCACTGAAAAACAATTCAAATAAAACGTGTGATTTTATTATTAAGTTTTGGTTTAGCCACTGTTTTCTTTTCATTTCTTAATGTTTTTTTAAAACTTATCTTTAACTCACTCTGTAACTGTATTTCTAAAAATGTATTTCTTTTTTAAATGAATAAATTACTTTTAAATCGATATCATACCTTGCATTATACTTGCACTACTATCTGATTTATAACTGTTTGTCCATCCATGAGCTATAAACTTTGTTGGAAGAGAAACATCATAAGCTATTTTTTTTAATGTTTTTGTGTCATTAATGAACAGTTGCTCTGGTTTATTTTTATTTCTTCTTGTATATAAGAAATACCGAATATTATCTTTGACATCTGAATCATCGTCATCGTATTGAATGCGAGATTCTTTGCCTTTTACTGTTAGAAAAAAATTACCTATGCAAAAAGAATAAAGGTGTGTTAGTTATGATTTGCAAGTAAAATCAGTGCACATCATTAAAACAGTTTTATTACAAACTTACTCGTAATGCAAATGAGTACTGCTATGAAGAAGATTTTGTGCTGCATATTGTAAATACTGTCGACCATTCTGGTCAAATAAGAAGTGAACACTAGGTAGCTTATGCATGCATACATTTATCATTTGCAATGATAACAGAAATTACTTTAAATAGTCAATTTTAGGATCTGCACTGTGATAACCATACACACTTCTTTCTGCGTTGTAATTACTCGTTTATCATTTTGACGTTGTCATAGAAAACAGAAGTCCAAGTTTACTTTTTAACATTATATGTAAAATAACTGCTGATTGAACAATGCCCGAACTAGATTTTCTTTTATCATTAATTTGACAAAATGACACTGACGATCCCCAAAAAAATATCTCAATTTAACTAAATGAGAGTACATAATTGTGATTACCGAACGAAATGAATGAACCGATGTAATTCTAAATTACATCTCCTATAGAAAAACATTAGTAAATCATTAAAAAATGCTTATCTGTAACAAGAAAATTCATCAAGCGTGCGTCCTAAAATTCGCAAAAAACATCGATCCCTCATCAGTCCGCGCGATAAAAATTTGATAAATAAGATAATTAAGTGATTAACTATCGCTTGCGCAAGCGCAATTTGTATGCCGCTGTCGTCGGATTATATTTCTCTTCTATTACACCCTTTAGCGCGCTCGGCGGCAGTCGTCCCGCGCATAAAAATAATGAACCGAAAAAAAGTAGCGTTTACAAAGCTATATTTCAAGAACGTGATCACAATCACTCCCTCAAAAAAAAAGAAAAGAAGAAAGGCGCACACAAAGGCATTTGTCTCCTGGGCCGTATATTAAAACGCGTCCCTCTTAATCAGCCATTTGAATTTAAACGTTAATGAGGATTATAAATAATGCAGACCCGTCGCTCAGGGCCCGTAATACCCCTTCTCGGCCCGCGGCAGTTTTCACGCAGTGGGACTTAGCCGAGCGGACGTGGAATGCAGATTATTCGAAAAAGTCGGCGGGCTGCGCGCATACATGTACGTGCATATACCGGCCGACCGCGTAAAAATCGGTCGGACTAATTCTCATTGCTAAGCAGCAGTCGTCCGCATAAATTTAGCCGGCCGGCGCGCGGGCCCCGCGATCAGATTGCGCGCCGTGTAGGTACGTAGGTAGGGGGATATCGCGAGCACGCGCCGCGAGTCGTATCGTACATGCACGCGCCGCTTGTATCGGTGGCGATCTCGCGGGGGGCGACTGCAAGGAGCCGCGATGCTGTGTCCGCGGGACAACGACTTCCGCGGCGGCGCCCCCCCTTTGTCGATTGTCCGCGCGAGTCGCGCTTCTTTTAGGCGGGATCGCAATAACGAGCAGCTCGAAAACGTAAATACAAGCGATTCCCGGGTTAAAGAAATTATGTGGATTTTATAAAAATTTTATAAAACGAACTGAATAAAGTTTCTATTTAAAAAAGTAGTTATATTAAAACTTTATAAAATTGTTATTAAATTTCAGGTGCGGCTGTAAAAAATGATGAGCAAAAGTCTAATTATTAACTAAAAGAATCTAGTTATTGGTTATTGACCACAATCTAAATTACTTGTATTAATTTTTTTAATTAAAACTCGATTTTATCATTTTTAGTAACTTTATTTCAAGCATCTTTACAGTTTGCTGTCAAACAAACAATAATGATAGTAAAAGATAGCTGTAAATGACAATGAAAACGAATGCTCTTATAAAGGAACAATATCTAATCGCATTCTTTAAAATTATGGTTTAAAAGAAAAAAATTGATTTATTACACAAATTAATAAACCGTGACAAACGTTTCTCTACAGTTTAGAAAACAAATCAACCGTACAATAATAGACTTGAACTGATTCTGGATAAATTACACAAAAAAATTTTTTTCCACTTTAAATGAAGAACCGTATAGTTATTATAAGAATAGCTTTCAATTAAAGCATCGTCTTTCCGTCGACTTCAAATAAACTTTAAAACGAAAATATATATTTGTATAACATCGTATAGAGAAATTTTGTTCCCTGTTCACAAGCTTCGATCTTCACCCACTCCTCGAGATGACCCGCACGCAACCCCGCTCCATATCTGACCATTCAACGACCTTAGCGATAAACATTTACTGTTGGTTTCCTGACGGTTGTTTCTTATGCTCACCTTCCGGCGTAGTCACTGTTTTGGTACTATTATATGCTTTCTCAGAAAGAGTATTGTAAAAGATGTAGACAACAAACATTATTTCGAAAAATTATACTTTTCTTATTTCATAGATTAACTCAAATTAAAAATGTACATAAATAAGGTATATCATTTTAAAATCTTTCATTATCTTGCAAAAATAACTTTTATACGCAAGATAAACGAAAATGCAACATAAACTGATAATTTTCAAAAATATTCAGAGAAAAATTCTCAGAATATAAAAGACTAACGGATCATAGCAGACGATTATAAATGTTCCCCTTTTATGACAACGTTTCGGATGTCTTATACATCCTTCTTCA
>JAXIUT010055264.1:0-10372 GCA_035586675.1 Eurytoma californica | reverse complement strand
CGCCCCGACCGACCCCCCCCCCCCCCCCCCCTCCCTTGCGGTAACGAATGGTACAATTGCCCGGAGCGACCTCGCGCTCTCCCGCGCAGATCCGCCGGTTCCTTCTTTTTCTTTCGGTAAATTTTTTAGGAACGTTTGCCTTTGCCGCTTTTTTAAATCTTTTTCGGGGGGACGGTTCGGATTGTCGTCGAACTTTTCAGGGGTCGAGCGAGGATGACGGGAGATGAAAAAATTCGGGGGTGGAGGGGGAAGAGGAGGAGGGGGAGAAGGTAGTCGTTAGGACGGAATATTCATGTCTTGTTACCTGATCAAACAGGACTGAATTCAGCCGGTTGATTCGCTGCTACTTAAGCTAATTCGGTTTATAAATGTTGTGCACGGTAACCGTGACTTTGATTGCAGCTACTTCGTGATTCCTCTAATCTGAACTATCTTATATTTAACAAAAACAATGTTAATCTTGTTTTATTTTGTACGAGTATCAAAATAGTTTGTTATTTATAATGGATACCATTAAATTAACATTTCATATAAATATAAATATTAGGGTTATAATCATTAAAAGCATATCAAATGTCTAGATTACGTCAATTTGAATATTAATGCATTTAGTTTAGAACATATATAATATGATTACATAACTAATAACCAATGCATATTTAGATAGATAATTCACAAAACTGCAATTAATCTCAATTCAGTAAAATTGAATGAAAATTGTTTAACATAAATTACATGTAATTCCTTACAATAAATTACTAACAGAATAAAACAAGATAATGTGAGTTTTCACTTGGACACGTGTTGCGTGTACTATTTTTTAACATTTAATAACAATTTATTAAATCGTTTTTCTTATCGAAGTATAGCGAACTGTCTTCTTCAGGACTATATTCAAACTTATATTCTAAATGCCCTGAAAAAGACGAAACGTAGTCGTAGACATAGAATAAATCAGTATTAAAGAAAACCAGATCCGACCATTTCCTCAAACGTAATAGTAATAAATGTTATATTCCTCCAATTTTGATGAATATACATTGTACCATCGTTCCAGCAACTACCACTTCACCGAAGCTCTGTTTAGCAAAAGCAAATACCTTTGAGGAATCTGCGCTCTGATGCCCTCGTCAACTCCCGAAAATAAATAATCGTACCCGTCGAAAGAAGCACACGAAATCCCCTGACGTTCCTTCATCTGCCATCCCGAGGGCAGTGCTTTGGGCGTGCGCCCCTGCTACTTCCTCCATCCAAAACGGTCCAATTAAAATTTCAACGCTCTCAAGCCGGTCGATCCATCACCGGCGCTGCGCGCGGAAACAACGCGCCGGGGCTGTAAGTAAGAAGAGAAGATCACGGCGACTGCGTCTCGCAAATCCGACGACGCGACCCTCGCCTCGGCTCCCGCAAAAAGTCGGCGATGCTCGCAAAACGAGAGGAGCTGCGAGCAGTCGTGCCTAGGCGCACTTTTTTTTTAAGCGCAGCCTCATCAGCTAATGACGGCGCGCCGCGCGATTTTTTTTTTCGCTCTCCTTACTCTCGCGTACCAGCTTATTAACGGGGAACACTCGCGGCTTCGGCGCTTTTGTATTTTTAAGGGACACCATTTCACGCCGCGTCAAAGCCTCGATTTCATCATTTTAATGGACCGGACGGCGTGAAACGCTCGGGCAGCGGATCAATCGCTCGTTGGCGGTCCGGCAGCGAGTGAAATTATTTTCTCCGCTACGGCACGATAAAGCGCTTTAATAAAGTTGATAAAGAATTCTAATGCGACGAAAATTAAAATGGAAATTGATAATTTCGCTAAAAGCACTTCGACCTGGACGCGGCAAAAATGTCGCTGAAATTCGTGCGGGGAAAAAGTTTTACACATAACTGAACTGGGAGGAGGCTGTTAATATTTTAAACGAGGATATTGAAAAGAGAATCTTTGAAAAAAGAGTTTAAATATGTAAAGAGATTATATCTTCTCATTATGAGAAATAATGTGATATTGTATCTACTTTTTATATGGAATTGATGGTACAAAGAACTTTAAAGACTGCATTCTAAGTTGACTAAAAAAATAAAATATTAATAAATTAAAGTAATATAAAATTAAAGTAATATTAATAAAATTAAATAATATCTATTGCTTTTAGTTTCATTATTTTGATTATGAATTCAAAAAAATTTTTATTGGTTAAATAAAAAATAATAAATTAAACATTTAATTTTATTTCATGTTTTCGAAGCTTTAAAATTAGATTAATTATGTCAGCACCATTCAATTTAAATTCTCCGATAAATTTCTTTCGGTTATCAAATAATATCTAAATATTTAAATATCTGAAACATTGTTAACACGTCGAATGTTTTTGCAGACATTTTATATTCGACATTCTAAAATTACTCGACGGTGTAACTTAATTCGCGCTAACCACCGAAGTCAATGATGGTTTTCATTATATGAATTAGGTCAAAATCTCAATTTACAAACTAAGAAGATATCTACCTTGTTAGACAATAACTTACTCTCGATAACTCCGGTGAACTTACTAACTCGCTGCGATGAAGAGAACGAAAATTGTTAACAGCTACCAAACAGGTCAGAATATCATTATGTCGTACATAATAACACTTTTGAACGGTTTAATGTAAAATTTATGGAATTCAGAGAAAATAGATAAGTTTTGAGTAAAATTTTGTTTCTATTTTTTGAAAGCAAGTAGACAATTTAATCGTTTTTCAAATGTAAAGTAAAGTTACGTAACTTGTATTATTTAAACACAAAATTGTGGTTTCCTTTTGAATGTGAATATTTTAAGTAAAAAATTGACCTGATTTTTACAAAAAAATTTATTGGTTCATTTTAAAACTGTACGCGTCAGTTTACTTAATAAAAATAAAGTAAACAAATGAAATATATACAGTAGTGTAGTATAAAATCTACTATTCTTATAAATAATTGACGCTATAGGCGATCAATCAAGACAGTAATACCGAACAACAAATGAAAACTAATTCCATTTCCACGGAAAAAGTAGCAACTGTTCATTCACTCCAGCAATCAGTTACCATTTCAGTGAAAAAAAGCCCATCTTTTGCCGCGCATCGTGCAATTTTTCAGCCGGTCGAAGAGAAGACGCTCATCAATCTGGAAATCGCGCCCGCGTCGTCCCCCTCCCTCCCAAGTAGAAACGGCCGGGTCCGTTCGGACGGGCCGTGCAGGCTCTCGGCGGCTCGCGTGCGGCGCGAATCATCGGCTCGTCAAAAGCCGGCCTGAAAAGTGGCACGCGAGGCTTGATTAAATATTGAGGCGGCCGCGCGTTCCGCGCCTGACGGGATAACGAGCTGCTTCCCCAGTTCCGCCGAAATTCTTCGGCCCGCCGTTACCTCGCCCGCGCGGCCCGGATTGAAAGTCCGCGAACGTTGAAACCTCAGTAATTGCAGCGCCATTTTGCTCGACGCGGACGTTACGATACTCGCGCTTTTGTTCGGAAAGCTCTTTAATATCTTTTCTCTAATTACGCCGTTACGCATGTTGATTTACTGTATTGGCATTTTATACATTTGACTCGAAGAGCAGGTGTAAATTGGCTGCTATTATGTACAATGGAGTTTCATTGATTATGCTGGCTACAGGTCATGTTATTGTCATTTGTAAATGTCACTTCGGTGAAAGTCAGGTGCTTTAACGATTATAACGGTGTGTATCATCCGAAAAGGCAATTACATCCAAATCTGAATAGCATCATTAACGCTTTAACAAATTACACGTACAATAAACAATTACAAATGATAACAGGATGATGTAAAATTTTTAAAGTAATTTGATTCGTTAATGAGTAAACATCCGGTTGGATGGCGAAAAAAATCAAAGTGTCTGATATATGTTTGGATCACTTAAAAAAAAAAATCAAATAAACTTTAAGTTCTTAAATGCTATAACTTCACAAATTTAACCGTCATAGTCTGTTATTTAAAATAATTAATTTTGAGAGAGATTGTAAATGAAAAAGAAGTAGTAGAAAAAATTTGTTCATAATTGAGTATTTTTCCGAATTTTATTAAAACAGTATGAAAAAATTAAGCTCACGAAATGCGTTAGTAGATTTTTCTAATTATTCAAAATATTCAACATCAAAAAAACTTTTCGTTGAGAAAAAAGTTTCTGTTTTAAAAAATAACTTGGATATTTTTAAACTGATTTCCACATGTTACATGCAATCGAGGGCGCACAATTCCACATTCAATTGAATTCGCGACAGAAAAATATTAATCACATGTAAACTCGCGGCTGACCTAGAACCAGTTGCCCAAGCGGATGGAAGCGGAAGAGGCGCAGAAATGCGCCCGTGGAAACTTTGAAAGTTGAGAACGAGGTGATTGGCACGGATCGATACGCATACGTCGTTAACTTTTTTTTTCAATATTCAGCGCAGCGTCTTGTGGGAAGGATGTCGCCTCGCCAGTTTCAATGAAGCTTGAAAATAATGCGGAGCGTGTGAATATTATCGCGATGTGACTTCGCGTAAAACGACAATCTTTCTTCGACATTTGTCCAATAAACCTAGTTAATTTTAAAATTTGCAATCGTAAATCTATTTCTAGTGTGCTGCTAAAAAAAGTACTCGCGTTTCGCTATACAGTTTATTGAAGCAGCGTCTGACTGGACACGACTGTTTCTACTTTCACGAATAAAAAAATGATCACCTTTGATAATAAATTTAAAGTTCTCTAAAAATTGTTCTTCAAAAAAAGACATATTTTTTTAATTATTTTTTTTTTTTACCTAAATTAATTTACCGATAAAGTTGAACAAAAGAGGTTATAGCTATTTTTTAGGTGAATGTTAGTGTTATTTAAGATATCTTACAATTAAATTTAGTAGTGAGCAATAATTGAACGAGCTGTACAATAATTCCTTCATTGTAGTACTGTGAATAATTATGCAAATCCTACTCTATTTACAGAGTATGATGTTGAATATAGAGTAATAATGTTAAGCTTTATAATGCAGCCAAAATGCAGAAGTTACAATTGTTATAAGTATATGTACATATTTAATTCTATCTACAATCTCTTCAACAACATATATTCTTTACAGGTCAATAATTAATCTAAATATATGGATTATTAATTTATTGTCATATTAAATAACCTATACCTTCTGTTTTGATATGAATTGATAATAAGTCAATGAACAAATATATTAATACTTAAATTTTATATTTCGTTTTAACTAATAAAACAAAGATTAATAATGAAAGCAGATTCATTTTAATAGCATAAGGGTACAACTTAAAATCGCTAACTACACATTCTTTATCGATTTCATTATTTTATCATAAAAATTAGATAGATATTGCCATAATACTGAACCGCCATCGAATACCTTTGTCGGAAAAATCCGCAAAGTTAATTACCTATTGCAGTTGAATAAAAATAAAAGTAAATCTTGTTAACTCCGCCAGCTTAAAACAAAAATACCATAAAAAACAACGCGAATAGTTCAATCCAGTTCAATTAGTAGTTTAACGAGCAAACGATCCCCCCTAATATGCAGCGCTTTCCCAGCCTCAGCTGCTCCTCTGGCCAAATATTTCCTTTCGCTTAAAAACTTTGATTTCATCGGCTTAAGCGCCGGCGCGCATTACACGCCGGCATTCCGCGGCTCGCACCTCGGCCCGGCCAGCGTCGCCCGGGGGCGAGAAGCCGCGGTGCATCCCCCCCTCTACAAATCCGGCTCAACTTTAATTCCCCCGGACCAGGCCGCGAAAGCCGGCCGTGGGAAGGAGGAGGGGTCGGGGCAACTAATTAACGTCAACGCGGAATCGATCGGCAGTAAGTTCCGCCGCGGCCTCGATTGCGGATTCCGCGCGTCGCTCCGGCAACGCGGAAAATTCCAAGGAACGCGCCGTTTTTCCGGCCGCCGCGTGTTTGAACTTTCAATTTCCCGCCGCCTTCCCTCCCCCCCGGGCACTCGGATGCGCACACGCGCATCTAAATAACAAATGCCCGGGCGTGCGTGCTTTTTCGCGGGCGGCCCGAGGGTTTATATAAAAATTTGATGCATTTCGAGTGCCGCGTAATGCCCGCTGAATAATGTAGGTGGCGCGGGCGTCGACGAGCACCCCCTTCCCCCTCGATTTTGTCGGTTCTGTTGATGTTCGAGCGAGAATCGGCGCAAATAATTAATGGTAATTGAGATTTGTCGATTGTTAACTGAGAAAATTTATGGATACTTCGAAACTCGCGTTTTAATTGTCTTTCGTGCGATTTCACGGTGCGTTACAATGTAACTTAGCATAATTCAAGCCTTCAATATCTAGCTTTTTTGTGCTCTGTCATTTGGTTCATTATGTGCGTATATACGCCTGAGGGCATGTGCGATTTCAATTTTTGTATAATCATTAATATTTAACTTGTGCAGAAAAAACGATATCACATAGAGTAACGCTCGCTGTAATGAAGTGTATATTTTTTCATGTTAATTAATTTTAAACGGTAACCGGTATATGAATACGTTAAAATGCAGCAAATGCTTAAAATGAATTCGAGTGCACTTTACGTACCTGAAAATTAAATTTTGTTTTTAAAAGAAATATTTTATTTATATACGCAGGAAGAATTTCTTTATATTGCTCGAAATTCACGTCTTACCAGATTCGTCTGGTTCTACTGAATTACTGCATAATCTGCTGGGTATTGATAAAATTGGTACTAGTTAAGTTTCTGTTTCCTGTATGTAATAAAAGATATTCAATTTAATTTTATTCACTTTTATAATTTTCTTTGTATAATTCAATATTATTATTTAATTTAAATTCAATAGAAGAGTCATCAAATAATAAAATCTGAGGTTATTGGGTTAAAAGTAACTTTAAGGACCTACTGTGTCTAAAATGTTGAGTATTATATTAGACTCTAATATTTTAGCTTTTTTCATAATTCGACATAAAAAATCCTTGCTCAAAGATTCAATTAAATTTGTGACCCAGAAGTCCGATATTCCACCAACCAGTTGATAAGCGTCCAGAATTAAACTTGCTGGTTTCTAGAATGTGTATATTTGTTTTTATTTTATTTTAAAATCCAATTCTCAGAATAAGATTTCCAACATTAATGTTAAATTTAAAAAATTTCAATCGATAAATTACAAATCTGGACGTGTTATTAAAAAGTAATAAAGCACTGCCGTAAAAAGACAGCTTGCATTATCTCTTAACCAACTTTAATTTGACAAGTGACATTATGTATCCAAGAATGTTGACTGTCTATGTTCGTCGCTCGGTAAAAAATGTACCCATTAAATAAAGCATCCATTCCATAAATTCCAACAGTTCAAAAATAGTAAAGTCCAATGTATAAGCATACATTCCGTACTCAAGAAAATTCCAGTAGTAAGCCGATAGATCGTCGAGCACCGCGCGAGACGAGGCGCCGTCGATCGCGATAGAAAATCCCCCCCTCTCTCTATCGCGCGAGTCATTGAAAAAAAATAAAAGGAAAGAGGAAGAGAGGCCAATCCTCGGGCGCACGTACTAAATGCCACTTAGGCGAACTCTCGCAGGACGGCCGGAGCTGGCGTGTAAGCGCGCGGGCGCGCAGTGTACACGGCTACGTGACGAGCAGCCGTGCAAACTCAATCAGGAAGATTCCTGCACGAACTGCGCCGCTGATTTGGCTGCCGCGCGCGCGAGCCCCGGCGGATTATGCGCGAGCGCGCGACGGCCGATTGATCCCCGCAGCCGCGGCGCGTCAGCCCTGACTCCTCGCGCTTCTTCGTGCTGGTGGGGGGGCGTCGCCGCTCACCGGAATTCCGGGGGATGTGGAAACTTCGGCTGGCGTGAGGAATTTCCCCGGCGTAACTTCTCGCGACGGGGGGTAAAAACTGATTAGGGAGAGCTCGCCTGTCATTTGCTTTCAGTGTACGATTGTTACGCGGAGTAACAGGGGCTGAGATAATATCTAAGGAATTATTTTAAATGGAGGGAGTTCTGGGAGATTAAAGACTGTTTTATTACATCTTTATGATGTGAACGTAGAGATATGTTGTTCAGTAATACATTCCCTCTAAACAATTTTTTATTGTTTAAAAAGGGAACAGTTAGTTATTTTTAACCAAAATGATTTACTAGTTTAAAAGAAAACATTTTCAATTAGAATAAATAAATATTTGCACTTAATTTTCTTTTTAAGACATCACGAAGGAAATTTCCTTGCATCCCTTTAACCATTTCAGTCATGCGTCTTCTGCAGAGGACAGATAATGGAAGTTCATTGTAATGTAATTATATACAAAAAATTAATTCGCTTATTACTTAGTTCATTAGAAGGTCTCCAACTGCACAGATATGTGCAATGAAAATTCCAGTTTTGCTTTTTTAATAATATATAGTAGACAAATAAGTTAAGATAAGTTAAGTTAAGACAGTAGCATACTGACAACATTTCCAACATCATAATTTGTGTCAGTCCATTTCAATCCGTCTTTATTTGTCATTATAAAATATTGATTGACTATTTAATATATGTTCTTTGTGCGATTAAATTGGAATGAACTGATCAATTTTTCCCTTTAACTCATCGTTCCTTCTGCATATAGACATGGTATCGATTGACTCTGGGAAAATGCCCTCACTACCTGTGAATTCTTCATAATCCTGCAACAGCTGCATGCGATAAATCGCTAATTTTGGGGATTAACAGAGTTATTGATGCTTTGCTTCATTAATGAACGACACTAGCCGGCTTGGTTTCATACATTAGAAATGAAATCCATAATGTTTCTAATATGTCCGCGTTACATTTGCAGGTTTACTCGTACGTTGCATTATATCTGGCAGGCTCATTAAAATATTTGTTAGCTTAAATGGAAAATTATTTCTCATTATCCACAAAACTTTTATTCGGCATTAAAGCACCATTTCCTACGTTATTGCAGAGACTTTTATTAAATTCCTTTCTTCACTATATAATTCATTATTTAATGTAAGCTGTTATACTTCATACTTTAGTAAATTAAACATTATGTTGGAGAAACGATCTTATTACTCTAAAATTAAAAGAGAAATCTAAGTCTTTTAGATACTAAAAATGTAAATTTTTGCGATAAAAAGTTAATTGTAGATAGGGTCCATTTCCTGAATTTACGTCGAATTAAATTTTGCTTCATACTCCAAAATTAATAGGGTTACATCAGAATGCTTTCCTATCAGAGCGCAGAAATAACCGGCGCTCCCGCAGTAACCGTTTTTCCATCGAAAAATCGTTAAGGTACCAAGCCAAATTAGCTATCAATTCTCCGATATAAAAAATATTGTCGATTTCCCGAAGCGCCGAGCCGCTCAAAAACTGCACCGAGAGGCGAAGCTACACCGCGCGCGCAGCCAAGCTCCGGTTACTCGCCACCCGAACGGAAATCATTTATAGATTACACCCGCAGTTACTCTCCGAGGCAGAAAAGTAGCCGGCGTTCGGCCGTAAATAAATGTCGAAATTACTCGGCACTTATCGAGGCGCAGTTTTAGCCGCGGGCCCGAGAGAAACGGTCGGAATTCGCCGTTGGACTTTATCTTTACTGCCGCGCGCACTTATCGCTCCTTGACTCCCCCCTCCTCCCCCTCTCCCCTACCGGAATGGAATACGGTCTTTTTCGCGTCTCGCGGGAGGCGGGTTTGTTTGCCGAAAGTCGGACTATCTGCGCGGAGGGTGGGCGCTTCTATTAATCCGTTATCCGCGCCGCGGGAGACGGCGTGCCCATTGTTAAAGCGGGGCCGAAGCCAATGGAGGCGCGACCCGTTGCATTATTCGGCCCGTCGTAATTGCGAGCAAACCGACGGTGGCGAGGGGGGGGAGAGAGAGAGGAGGCTTTAGTCGTCGGGACGTATACGTCTCCGGACGTCCCCCGCGAGGACCCGATCAAAGGAGACGGCTTTGGATTCGCCCGGTAGACGATAACGATTTGCTACGTGGCAAGTGAACAGTTCCGAGCAAGATATCACGTTTGGTTACAGAGGACGCACTGTCGTCGCTCGCCTCATTGTTTTGCCTTGCGTTCCCCTAGATTTGTTAGATTGATTGTTTTCGTGATTTTCCAATAAAATTATTTTCTTTTATTGTTTGGAAAAAACTGCATGTAGGGCGCGTGACTGTTGTAAGATTAAAGTTTTGATCGTGGGTTAAGTCAGCTGACTTTAGGGACCTTTAAAATCTAAATGGCAGAGCAACAGCGTAGCTTTGAAAATAATCCAAATCATGTATAAGGATCACAAGTAAAATTTTTTGGGCGGTACTATGTAGGGGAGAGCGGGCCGTGGGGCAATGTGAACCTTCGGGGCATAGTGGACCACCCCATTAAATATGTTTCATTTGCTCTGAAACA
>JAXIUT010055243.1:0-10374 GCA_035586675.1 Eurytoma californica | reverse complement strand
AAGATTATCTCCGACAAAAGAAAATTTTTTCTGATAAAAAGTTCTATTGACACATTGAGAAATCTATTATGCGCGTGCTTTAGGCCCCTTTGACCCACTGTGCGCCGCACAGTGAAACGATTTGGACCCTTTTTTTTAAATTAAAGGTAATTGCAAATACTTTAAGGGAAAATTATACAAAATACTGTAAAAAAATGTTTCAAGGGCAATTTTAGGTCAACAAATAATATGTCGGTTTTTTCAATTTTTTCTCTTTTCAATTGCTCCAGAAACTATTGGAAATTTATTTTAAAGTATTTTCTGCCGTACATGTATGTATGTGTGTGAAGCGTGAACACATGTGTGTGAAGTGTGAACATATGTATATGCCTATGCCTGTGATCTATATATCAGGCTTTATTGAACGGATTTTGGTGTAATAAGGCTTTCTTTTGCCACTTTGTAGATCTAAAATTGACTTTGAAAATTTTTTTTACAGTATTTTGTATAATTTTCCCTTAAAGTATTTGCAATTACCTTTAATTTAAAAAAAAATGTCTAAATTGGTTCACTGCAAGTGGAGATATTTTATTTTGATCACGGGTGTTCATTTGGGCTCATTTGGGCCCACTGTGCGCCACCTCCACCCCAGCCAATGCACCTCTATCCCTATCCAAACATACCCTCAGAAATACGATACGTCATCTATCTTTTACAAAGAAGTAACCTCGTAAAGTTCTGGTGGAGAAAAAAAAACACCAAGTTCTGGTGGAGAAAAACAACACCAAGTTCTGGTGGAGAAAAACACCAAGTTCTGGTGGAGAAAAAAAAACACCAAGTTCTGGTGGAGAAAAAAAAACACCAAGAAAATTTCGAAGGCCTGAAAAAAAAACGTGTGGGTCTCGGGATCCCCAGTAGGAACAAAGTTCCCTCGGCTTGTTACCGCCACTATGTATATAGACATTATCGTTCATTCACTAAGAATTTTAATCATCTATATTGTACGTTCCTGCGGGGAGTCTCGAGACCCACACGTTTTATTTTTTTTATTATTTTTTTATTTTTACGTAGAATTTTGTAGCGTGGTAGTAGGTCGAATAATTGTTAGAAAGGAGTGAATTAAACGGTAAAAATAAATTATTTTATTTATTACAAATTTAATCACTCTGTTAATCATTGTTAGAATCTAGCATAGAAATTATTGGTTTATGGTAACTTGTAACAGGGTGGGATTAGGCCCCGTTAGTAAATAAATGAATTGTACGGTTTATTTACAAAATGATAATGAACTGTTTATTAAAAGCATTAGGCTCTAGGGCTATCACATTTAAGGTCGTCAGTCGCGACACTCCGGACCGCTAAACTATTAGGTCTACGCGCGCACACACACATCGCTGACGGGCCGCTAGGATGAAGGGGAGAAAAAGGGGAAATAAAGGCCTACCTCGCACTAGTGCCGATTGCGCTCGCGCATCGGCTGCCTCACGACGATCTCGGTGGCTCTCCGGCCGGCGGGCCGCTCACCTCGTGGTTTCGCCATTCCAGATGCTGGATCTTGTCTTGGCGAATAGGCTGAATAGAGAGGGGAAAGGGGTACTTTGGGCCGGTATTTGGAGAGGATATGCGGGTGTGCGTGTTCCGCTTTTGATCTTAAAGTTCCGTGTGAGAACTTACACGCTCGCAAGCCGATTTTAAGGCTAAATATGACACGCAGTAAAACTGCCTCGTCATAAACTAAAATAAGAAACATAAGTTTGTGATTGAACTGTGCTCAAATATCTTGAAA
Source organism: Eurytoma californica (assembly GCA_035586675.1). NCBI lineage: Eukaryota > Metazoa > Arthropoda > Insecta > Hymenoptera > Eurytomidae > Eurytoma > Eurytoma californica. The sequence continues at coordinate 8,609 of JAXIUT010055243.1, read as the reverse complement.
AGACTCCATCAATCGTAGTACCATATCTTGTTGTATGTTCTGCTGCATTGTTACTCACGGCCAAATTTAATTTTTCTGACAAAAATTTTTTGAGTGGCTGTGAATTTTCACCCGCTAAATTAATGTTAAAATCGCCAGCCAAAATTAGTGGCATTTTATGTAAGGACCACGCACACAATACATAGGATTTTGGGTACCCGTCAAATTGGTTCAAACTAATTTTTTTCGTTAGTTCTTTACCTTCTGATAAAAGTCTTTTTATCAGAAGGTAAAGAATTATCGAATAAAATTGGTTGCGGAACGCACGTACGCGGCTTACGGGCCCTTGCCGCAACGTTACGTAGCTGAAAAATTGCCACAGCACACAGACTCTCGTCAAGCGGACAGACCTCTTCATCAGCAGGCTACCTCATACAACCCGAGGCCTATCGACATGCAGCTATATAGACAGGATCTACAGCAGCTCCCGGAATATAACGGAAGCCCCGACAGCTTAACAGATTCCAAGCCCAGTGTCGGATTTTGGCTGTCGATTTATGTCACTTGATTGGTGAAAAAAGGTATTGGGAGGCATAATCAGCAAACTCAGAGGAAGAGCCGTAGAATCCCTAGAAACAGGAGTATTAAATACAGACTCCATCGAGAGCCTCTCCAGCATCTTTCTACCAAATTTGGTTTCGTAAGCAGGCCCGAAGAGCTACGAGATAGGATGTACCGGATGCACCAGAGTAGAGAAGAGCCTGTTTGAGAATATGGATGCCGCATGCAGAAACTATTACACAGACGTACCCTGGCCATTCGAAACACCTCCGTAGGAATAGCGAGGGATACTCAGGAGGTACAGGCAAAAACGGATGCTTTAAAATTCTTTCTTGCAGGACTGGAAGACCCACCGGAACACCGCGTCAGTGGATCTCGAAGACGCAATTAATAAAGCCGTATACCTAGTACAGATAGTGAAACCCAAAAATCAGGGGGCTTGGGCCCTAGACCCTCATACAGGAATTGCCGTTACCACCCCTAGCCAATTGCTACATAACCAATATAGATACACCTTGAGAAGAGCCGGAACAACCGCATGAAATGGCCTGGAACTACGAATACCCAGAGGGAAATTACGAAGAGGCCAATATAAACATGGCGCCTGCCTCCAAAATCTGCTCACATTGTAAAGCCCCAGGCCACAGGGAGGAAAACTGCAAGAAAAAGGAATACGAGATTACTTACGGATTCTGCTCAAGGCCGGGGCACAATTTTACTCAGTGCTTCGCGCTAATAAATGGATTGAAGGATGGCCGTTACAAAAAGGCTAGTACGGATCAGTAAAACTATCAAGGAACTGGAAACATACTCACAGTATCCTCACACGTCGGAATAGAACAACAACCCACAAATCAATCGCCCTATCAAAATGAAAGACGTGACCAGGGTAATTGGAATGGTCGTGGTCGAGGCCGAGGCCGATTCCAACGTGGAGGGTACAGGAGACCTCAGGAAAGAAGGGAGCAAGGCAAACCTGAGGAGCCTTTAAACTTGTAAAGGGCTCGACTATCACCAAAACAGTCCAGCCCCCAAACGCTTCGGATACCTTGAAGAGTGATAAATTGGAAAAGGAAAGAAAGGTCTCGTTCGTCACACCAACGGCAGGAAATGACTCTTCCGGCATATTCCAAACACCGGAAGAAGTAAAGGACATTACAATAAGGTTGGCAACCTGCGGGAAGCTGCCACCGATCGTCTCCATCAATGGAAAGGACCTCCGAAAAAAGGCTACCTTTTACGCTGATTCTGGTGCAGACATAACGCTAATAAAAAAGAAATGCATTAAACAAAATGCGAAAATAGACCAGAGTACTATTTTCAAAATAAATGGCGTCACCTCCGGCACGGCATACACATTAGGAAAAATCTCCTCGGAAATAGGAGGGATGAAATGCGATCTTCACCTCGTACCGGATGAATTTCCCATAAACACGGATGGTCTAATAGGGTGGCAGACACTATTAGAAAATAAAGGAGATATAAGCCTTCGCAAACAATGCATCGAGCTAGGCACCCGAGAAATCCCTTTGAAAACGACTGAATCTTTCGTGATTCTGCCGCGTTGCCGTCGTGTGATTTATGCCAGAGTAAAGAACCCCGAAGTTTCGGAAGGAGTCATCCCCTTACTAGACCTTCACGGTAAAATACTATGCGGAAACGCATTGGTAAAAAATATCGACGGGAAAGCGCCGGTAATGTGCGTCAATATTTCCGAAAACCCCGTCACCATAGAAGTTCCGCTCGTAAAATTAATGTCTTGTGAAGTATTCAAGAAAAAGGGGAATATTTACGACGACAAAGACGAGACAGAGGAAAGGAGCCCAATCGCTAACATCTTCACATAATTAGCCCAGGCTGAACCCGACAGGACAGGAGAAATCCTAAAGATTATGGACCTGCAATACTTGGACTCCGAAGGGACGGATCATGTCAAGGGCCTTGTGAAACGCTGGGCGAATCTTTTTCACCTCCCACGAGAGGCCTTGAGGGCTACCACCGTAGTTAGCCATAAAGTCCCAACGACTGATGCACGTGCACGATCAAGTTGATGCGGGAATAATAACACCCTCGACCTCACCCTAATGCTCTCCCTTGTTCGTAGTGCCCAAAAAAGGAACGGGCGAGAAGGGACAGAAAAAATGGCGGCTGGTCATCGACTTCTGAGCGCTTAATGACAAGACTGTCGGAGACGCGTATCCATTATAACAGGTATTTTGGATCAATTGGGTCAGGCGATATTTATTTCTACGTTCGACCTTAAATCCGGATTTTATCAAATCCCTATGGAGCACGCCCATAATGGGTCTAAAAAATGGGCCCGCGACCTTTCAGCGAATGATGGATCTTGTTTTGGCAGAGCTGCAGGGAATAGAATTATTTGTCTATTTAGACGACGTAATAATTTTTGCCAAGACTCTGGAGGAACACGGAATCAAATTTAATAGATTAATGCAGCGATTAGATAACGCAAATCTCACTCCCGAATCTCAGAAATGTAGTTTCTTAAAAAAGGAATCCGCGTATTTGGATCACGTAGTAGGAAACGGGCAATTAAAACCCGATCCTACGAAGTTAGAAGCGTTGCGAAAATACCCAGTACCTACAAATCAAAAAAAGGTTAAATAATTTCTTGGGTTAGCAGGCTATTATAGAAGATTTATTTTGAGATATGCCAAAATAGCCTTACCTTTAACAAAACTACTCAGAAAAATCACAAATTTCGAATGGGCAGAGGAACAACAACGCGCCTTTGAAGCCCTGCGCGACGCCTTATGTACAGAACCAGTTCTCCAATCCCCCGATTTTTCACAGCCTTTCCTGGTGACTACAGATGCAATGGATTATGCCCTTGGAGCAGTCCTTAGCCAAGGAGAACTGGGAAAGGATCGCCCTTGCTCTTACGCATCACGTGGAGAATTAAAATATTCGACCTATGAAAGGGAGATGCTCGCAGTGGTTTTCACCTCCGAGCAATTCCGGCTCTATTTATACGGCAAAGAATTTATGATTGTCACGGCTCATCAGCCCCTAAAATGGCTGCATGATACTAAACGACCGGAATTGCGAGCGAACCGCTTGAAATCAAAATTAGAGGGGTTCTTCTTCAAAGTGATATATAGACCCGGAGAGAAAAACCCTAATGCAGATGCATTATCTCGCAATCCAGTTTTGCGTGAAGGCGAGGTAAATCCCGAGAGACCAAGGGCGGAGCTATATGACCTAGTAGATGAGCAGAAAAAAGAAGACGCTTCTGAAGCGCACATCCTCAAGACCAAAAGGAAGAGAGTGAAGATTAATAGAAGGGACTTAGGAAACTGTAATGCCTAACCTTACTGCACTGATAGCCGCCACACTGATAACGCTGCTGCTGTCCAAGGAAACTACGGCAATATATTCCATAACCACTCCACTACTCAGCCCAGGATTATACTACGAATATATCAGCCACTTAAGAACGCGAGTAAGCAGCTGGAAAACAACAATAGAAATTGACATGAAACCCTTAATCAACGAAACATTAATCGAGGAATTATGCGAAGAACTAACCAGAGAATGCAGCGAAGTACTCAGGAAATGCTACCAACAGCTTATTAGGACAAAACATCTCTTAACCAGAGTGGGAAAGATTAAAGACATGGAAAAACAAATTATGGATCTAGTTCCGCCCATTAACACTAGAACCATCAAGGAAATCAATCTGTACAACTTTGGACCTCAAGAAACAACCCAGAAGATGAGTATCACTCAGCAATGAACATCCCTAGACTAATATCAAACGGAATATCGGATCGAATCGAGGACCTCAATCATTTCAGAAGCGAACTCTTCATAAGAATTAACATGACAGTACAAAAAGGAAGAGAACTTGCTGACCCATCATACAAAGAATTTACCAGCTTAGCCCAAATCTAGATGCAAACTCTTACCAACCTAATCAATATGCACACCAGCATCAACGGAGACATAATACAAACCATATATCTATCCCAAGCAGGACGTATAGGCCACAACTTACTTCCTCGAAACTGGATAACCCGCATCGAAGGTTATATCAAGCTGCACTCACGGTAGATTTTAGCAAACTAGTAAAACTATAAGTCCAAACCCCACGAGACATAATTAGAATCAGGATATTGTTCCCACTATTCACGAGGACACCATATCAAATAGTCAGGATGTAGCCCGTATTAGTCATACACCACGACCATAACGTAGTCTTCATCAACCCCAGGAGTAAATTCATCGCCATCCAGCCTGACCAATCCGAGTATTTCTTCCTAGATGACATCAATAGTTGCATTACGCACGACGACAACATTTACTGCAACATCAAACCAAAGCTACACACTAAGCCCAGTTGTGAATCATCTTTAATCTTCAACCAACGACAATCAAATATTGTACTTACTAGACTAAAATACTGAACCAAACCGAATGAATCCACTTAGAATATACCAAGGAATGGTTAGTCTCCGTACGTACGGTAGTCGTCTTAACACAAAGAGAGGAAGTGCAGCTAATGTACGAACAGTACGACCAGCTAGAAGAAGAATTGGATCACCACCTCTTCGACTATCTCCACAGAAGCACCAACATCATAATACAGCCATACAGTGATGACCAACCACCCACCTCAACGCGCAATTATCTTTTTCCTTTCTCTTTATTAGAATTTGTTTTAATATTATCACGCGTGAAAGTACCTAGACGATCTTCCGTCGATCACAGGGTGCACTTGCACACCTGGGCATCGTCTACACGAGCATTGCCCGATTTTTTGCGCATCGGGGATGCTCTTGGTGTGCTTCCTCCTAGACGATGTGCCGTCGATCTCATGGTGCTTCTGAACACCTGGACAACGTCTACGGGAGCACCATCCGATTTTTTGTGTATCGGAGATGCTCTTGGTGGGCTTCATCGCAGAGAATTTCTTGTCGATCCCAGGGTGCTCCTGGACACCCGGACATTGTCTGCAGGAGATTCGCCTGATTTTGTGCGAATCGGAGATGCTCTTGGTAGGCTTCCCCCTAGATGATGTCCCGTCGTTCCCAGGATACTCCGGGACCCCTGGTCATCGACTACAGGAGCGTCCCCCGATTTTTTGCGCATACGGGATGCTCTTGGTGTGCTTCCTCCTAGACGATGTGCCATCGATCTCATGGTGCTTCTGGACACCTGGACAATTTATTCTTGATATAATACGATTATTTAAATCTAATACATCAACATTGGTAGGTTGGTAGGTGCTAAAATGTTACTTTTACAATAATTTGGATGATATATCCTATACAAAAATTTCTGTTACTATATCACCATTCGATAAAATTTCTTGAGGGATTCTATTTACTTAATTATATTGTTCGAATTTATGTACCGAAATCTCCTCTCCTACATTAAGTAGCCATTTTTTAAAATTTTTATAAATATTTTTAAGTCGCATATTATTTTTGAAGTCATTATTTCAAAATTAAACTAAAGATCACTACTTCTAATGCAATTTTGGATTATTTGAGTTCTGTTTCCATGACGTGTAATATGAAGTATGGCGGAAATCTCCCGATAAATCTTTCAATAATCGATCAATAGCTTCAAACGCATATTTTGAAGTCATAGATATTTTATCTATCACAATTACTTCAGTAGATTTCTATTTGTCACCATCATTTGTCTTTGAATAAATATGGCTTGTTGTTTCGCTAATAATTTGCAAAGATAATTTGAATATTTTAGAATAGAATAGAATAGTTTATTATTGTAAATTCCATATTTACAAATATTTAAAACTTCTAATACGTTATAAAATATATAATAAATTTTAAAAAAAATAATAATACTTAAGATTAAAACAAAATTTGCAGTACTGACTACTCATTTGTAAGCAATATTAAATAAAATGTATTAGTGTAATATCACAGTCATTAATAAAGCTCTTTTAATAATAAATAATAATAAACTTTTAATAGTAAGTCAATTTGTCACGAAGTGATATCACAGATTTATTATTATTACTTAATAAAATGACTAGAGTTCATAAACTATTCAGTCAAATTGTAATATTCTATAAAATACCAATATATACAATCTCAACAATCACTCACTCATACACGCTAATAATTTACATTCACTCCTAATAATCGGACGACATAAACATATAGGTGTATATGGGACGACACAATAATAAATAAAAACGTTTACCATTGGTCACCCATATTGTAAGTGATTTAGTCGAGATCAAGGAGATGCCCTCTCAGGGCCTGCTTGAACCTGAGAGAAGAAAGGTTTCTAATCGCAGCAGGCAAAGAGTTTCAAAGCTGCGCACCTCGGAAAGATCTTCCAGTTTCGGTGCGCATCTAGGGTTCTGATATGTCTTCAATTTCGCCTCTAGTGACAGATCTAGGTACATACCTAGTGAAGCGACAAGCTAGGTAGTCCGGGGTATGCATACGCATGATTTTGTACATGAGAACAGCCATGAAATAGTTTCTTCTTGTGTCAGTGCGCAGCCAGCCCGGAGCTGCTCTATGGGGAGAAATATGATCCTTCCGACCTACACCTAACACGTATCTCACACATGCATTCTACAGTCGCTGGAGTCTATTCCTCAATTCTTGAGATGCATCAAGTAGGATCACTGAACAATAGTCTAAGTGGGGAAATAAGAGTGCGGTTGCTAGCTGTTTACGCAATGATTCAGTGGTTATCTCCGGAAAAAGTATAGACCAAAACGTGCACGATTAAATTTTTTGGTCATGTGGTCAATGTGAGGTCTCCACGAAAGTTTACAGTCAAGTGCCATCCCATGACTCGTGACAGTTTTAGAGAATAGGATGCAGGCATCATCTCCAAGGTCAATCGTCTTGGGTTCCACATCAGAATAAAAATCACGAGTAAATCGCTTGCTTCCAAAGGCGATTGCCTTGGTTTTAGATTTATTTAATTTAAGAGATGCATCTGCAGCCCACCGTGAAACCTTCACAGCCGCACAGCCACAAGTTGTAACGCACGCATACCCTCTTCAATATTTTCCTTGAGAACTTGAACATAAATTTGCAACATCTGCATAGAAAATAAACTTGATGTAACTCTCATCAAGGGCGTCACGTGAGTCATTTATGTACAAGCAGAATAATAAAGGCCCCAGTACTTATCCCTGTGGGACTCCTAGATTAGTGTACAGCCATGTAGAGGAACCTTTCGATTGGCTAGTGACACATTGCCGTCTATCAGAAATATAGGAGTTTATCCACAAAAGAGCAGCCCTGGAAAAACCCATTAACCTCTCGAGAAGACGAGCGGAAGAGATTGTATCAAACGCTTTACTTTAAGTCAAACTGTAGAAGTAGCGTAACGTATTTCTTGTCGATGCCTAATCTTATGTCATCAGTTAATTTTAGCAACGCTGTCTGAGTCGAATGACTCTTTTAAAACCTGTTTGTAGGGGATCTAGTAGTTTTTCGCTCTTAAGATAACCATGTATCTGATCATGGGCAATCTTTTCGAGAACTTTGGAAATAAAGCAGAGGATGGAAATTGGCCTAAAATAGAAAAAGAATATTGTATATATTGTTTTAACATCTTGTAATAAACTGACCGCAATTCTTGTATGAGTTGTTAAAAGATTTATACTATGTATTTTACAGTATAAGATTACAGTGTTAAATAAAAAACATTTGATACTTCCACCTGGACCGTGAATGAAAATACATTTTTTATTAGATTTTTACTCTACTTTATTAATTTTCGTTATGTACAACCAATCTATAAATTACATGGGACAATACACTTAACGAATAGAATAGAATAGAATAGAATAGAATTTATTGTGTAAGCTAAGGACTTAGAGGTCCATGATAGCTAGGTCCAGCTAGCAGTTACATTATTTACAAAATTGCATGTGTTTCGGCAGCCTGAGGTGGTTGCACGAGGGTGTGAGTTCATCGTAAAAAATATAAAATAAAGTAAATTACAAAAAATAAGTAAAATAAATTAATTGTAGATAGAAGACTCGAACGTTCGTTGGATTAATTTTGGAGAAGACAGGTCTCGAATGATCACAGAACGAACAA
>JAXIUT010055242.1:0-20705 GCA_035586675.1 Eurytoma californica | reverse complement strand
CAAAAATAAAATGTTCGATTTAAAAGAAATCTTATTTTACTGTAAAATGGGTACGGTTTTTTCATTTTTGTACATAAACAAAACGTCGAGTTTGTAAGCTGCGGAGGGGGCCCGGGCGTGCGGTGAGCGGGAAGCCGCTGTCGGGGAGAGAGGGGACCCCGCTTTCCTCGCCTCCCGCATGCTAGCCCCGAACCTCCTTAAATGTATGTGATAAAAATATTTATAAATTTATTAAATATCCAATTATTCGATTAGATTTAGATTTTCTCAAAGAATTGATTGATATAAAAAACTCAATTTCGAAAAAATGAGAGGAGAGTATAGTATTTTATAGTTTATGAATACGTTTATTAATAAACATGATCTTATTTGCCCTCGTTCTTTATCTACATATGAACGAAAATATTTTTCTCGGCGATTCTAAAAAAATTACGTGTCAATTTATTTATTAACGCGGGTACAAGCAATGACAAGTTTATCCGAATTCGTTTAAAGCGAGCATTCATTTGTACCTTTCTGCATTTTTAAAAAGATTTTACTCTTTATCCGCGAGACAACGGAATGAAATGTTCGCGAACAGCGTTTTTTCTCCTCATTTTTAAAATATTATAATTATTTCGATCTTCAAGAAAGCGCCCGGCAGTGCGCTTGTCATTCCGCGCTCGGTCTCGACGTTCCTCCTCGGGTGAGAAGCCTTTAATTATTCATAAGGAAATATCCGTCTTCGTTGCGCTCTTCGCCAAGAAAAACGAGACGGAAAATAGTAAAGGCAAGAGGAGGGGAGGAGAGGAAGGAACTCGAGCATTTGCAGTCTGAATTGTGAAAAAAACCACTCAAGAAAATAAGGAAGGAAAAATAGGAAGCGAAAAAATGGTAAATTACACCAGCTGGGAATATTTGCCATTGTACTACAATTTTTATAGACGTCTTGAATAAATTCCTTCGGCAACGCATGCACGTTGTCGAAGTGCAAAGCAATGTTTCATTTAAATTTCAAAAAAAGAATTTTGAATATAGCTGCTTTGAAAATTCATCCACACACTCTATCGGATGAAAATTCTTTACACATTTCCGCCCCCTCTTAAATAAATAATACCAGATTGAATAACAATGGAGTCCGAGAGTACAATACAATGCGAATATAAATTTTTCATCCTTTTTATATTATTCCCTCGCCCTAAATAATGCACGACATCTATTAAGCGAATCGGTTCACGAATTCGTAGCTCGTGCGCGCGCGAGCGATGATCCGGGGAAAAAAGGAGGAGATCCAAAAGAAGCATTCCAGTAAAAAAGACAATAACTTCGTCGACCCTCGGTTGCCGTTATGACGCCCGCGCATGGGAGATACGGGGCAGGGTAAAGCGGCGGCCCCGCGAAATCCGGCGGTTTGCGCGCAAATTGGATGTTATCTCTCGGCAGCTGGGGACAGCGGCAGAAACGCCGGCGACGCAGCCGCTCCTCCCTCGCGCCGAAATGGGATCTTCACTCCCCGCCCTCGCGGAACCGCGGCCGCGGAGGGATATTCGGAAGCCGGGAGATGGGAGAACTAAGGCTCGTCGCGTTTTCGACTGTCAAGTGGACGAAAGTTCGCGAGGGAATTTTTTGGTTAGGCTGCGAAACAGGGGGATTTCGAAGATTTTCGGAGGGGCTGAATTCGGAGATTCATATATGGTAAATTTTCTAAATTTGTTGTAATTTTTATTAGAGAGTGTAATAATTGTTCTTCAATATCAATATACAGCATTGTAATTTTTACTAGTACATTCTTCTCAGTGTATGTATTTTCTTATTTATTTATTTAATGTTTTTACAGCCAAATTGTCATTTTACAATGTAAGTATAAGTAGGCATAAAACAAAGATTGTAACTATTAATATAACTTTGAACCAATGAAAAGCACTAAATGTATCAAAAAAAATTATCGAGATCATTTTTGATGAATTAATGACAACTATGAAATAAATTGGATTCAAAAAGGAATTTTTTTCAAATTCCATTATACGATTGATAGATTATTGAAAAATAATCAACACATACTTTTTCTTTCTTTAATTTAATGTTTATTAACAAAGATATCGTGTGCTGTATCATGATAAAAGTAAATTTTATCCAGATCTATCCTTATTAATAAGTATTTAATTGAAAAAAGAAAACATACGTGCCGGTTATTTTTCAATATTCAATTTGACGGATATAATAGAATTTGCCACTTTTCTTATCAATTATGTCTTTAACCTGAAGGATGAACAAATTAAAAAATTTAAATTCAAAACGAAGTTAAGAGTAGCAATTAAATATTTCAATCACTTCTTCAGATGCCAAAGAACGAGGTTATTAAATTTCTTCGTGAAATAAAAAGTATTATGTATTAAGAGATTATAATATGAAATCCACAAATATTTTCATTTTAAAAGCATTTTTTTTTAAATAAACCTAGAGATAAAAATAAAAGATTAATAAGAGCATTCTAAAATAATATTAATTAAAATTTTACAGTCACGAAATTTAAGTACGTACATATTTACTAGGATTTACATTAAATGTGCCGGAAAAAGACTATTGCGCGTAATAGAGAGCTTATTCCACGTGAATCAGGATAAGAGTTCATTTACATTAAAAACGTCGACACTCTGCGTATAATTCTTCATTTCCGGCTTTTTCTTCGCATTTCATGCAGTGTAACTTTTTTTATGCAAGCTACATCGTGTGAATGTGTGGTTGGAATACGCTCGACGTCGAGTGCTCGGTATTGAACATGACGGCATGTTTAGCGGCTCGGTGAATACCGTCGCGCGCATAGAGGCATCTCTTTTCAAATTCTTAAGAGTGCAGAGCTTGACATTGAAAAGGAAACGTCGCGACTATTTTTTTTATCGTCAACCCCCGCATTCTTCATTTAACGGCGGGATTTATTATACTTTAAGATGCAGGATATAGTCACAAAGAAAGAAGAGAGTGATGGTGCTTGCTTTAATTATGCTAGGCAAACCAAAAATATGTTTTCAACAGCAATCAAAATAAAAGCGAACTGTGCTCCCCATTAAAAACACGATTGAATCAAGTTTCAGAGTAAAAGCTACGAGAAGTGACACCTACAACAAAGAGAAATGATTTGATCAGAGGTATGTATACAATTAAATTCCTGTTCAAGGTATGGTACGCGAAGAAGAAGCGAATAAAAAACACTGTCAACCTCTCATGATGTAGAGCGCTCTCTTCGAATGAAAAATCACTCTTTTTTAGAAATATCGTTGGAATATATTTACAGAATTATACATTGAATAATTGGGGTACAAGAAAAAGAATTTTTGTTTAGAATCTATTACTTACGTCAGATAGAATATTCAAAAATAATCAACACGAACATTTTTCTGTTTTTAATTCATCGTTTATTGACAAAGACATCGCACGATTTCGAACAAAATGATTCTATCTCATCTGGAAACGTAAATAAATTTTTTGCGAACTCATAATTATTAGTACTTATACAGTAGGCCTGTACGAGGCTCGATCGAAACGATTTCGGCGTGATGAAGCGAGATGTCGCAAACTTGCGAGCAAAACAAAGGATCCAGATTTTACGAAAAAATCGATTCGTCTAGAAGACTCTAAGATTATTTAAATAAGGATTATATTTCATCTTCAGATATAATAATCTTTCCTCTGCCGTGAAGATTCGCTTTTATATAAATTTATTGGTCCAGTAATAAAATTAGTACGTCTAGGTGCGTTTAAGAGACGACAGAATCTCTTTGGCAGCAAACAAATTCTTTCGTAAAATTCTCTGCTGTGTCGCCAGGGAAAAATTAGCACTCTCTGTATCTCTCTATCTCTCTATCCTCTATCTCTCTATCTCTCTATCTCTCTATCTCTCTCTCTCTCTTTCTCTCTCTCTCCCTCTCTCTCCCTCTCGCCGGTTTCCCGCGCTTTCATCTCAGTTGCTCTCACATGCCGCCGAACCTTTGCGTTTCACGCTTATCTACGTCGGCGATATGGGTATTGAATTTTAGAGCTAACGTTGTTTTGAGTATCGATTTTTTATTGCTGTCGGCGCCTTGGGTGTCGTTCCTTGGGTGTCGCCGCCTGGATGTTCATTTTTTTACGTTTAGTACAGGAGACTCAATATAAATAAATCGGTCTCTTTGGGGAATTTTTAATGGCATGCAAAGACCCGAACGACAAGCCCAAACTTGCCTCATTCAAAAGTAAGAACACCGATACCTATATGAAAATTTATTTAATAAAAACTGAAGGCATTTCATCCGCACGAAGCAATGCGCACACACGTAAGTATGCACAATTTTCTAAAAAGCCCTTTTTCACAAAGCTTTCTCTGCGAGAAAACAAAAAGTATACACGCACCGCTGGGAGAAACGGTGAGCGAGGGGTGTACAAAAAAAATCTGCGGAGAGAGTAAAGGGAAGGGGAAGAAGAACAGCAGGGGCGAACGAACGAACGAAACGCAATACTCGGTTACTCGTGGAAATGGAGAAAAATCTACGGGTCCATTGTATATTCACGCGAGCTCGGAATGAAAATGTGGGAAAGCGCTATCTATACAAGCAATGCCAAATGGGAAGTAAGCAAGGAGAGAGTAGAGATGGGGCAGAAATGGGAAAAAGCGAGTCGAACTTAGCCTGTTTTTTCAGCACATTTTGATACAAAAGCTTTGAATATTTTAAGTACGAAGTTAAATTATTTAAATCATTTTTTTATGGCACTTTATTTCTATAAAAAATTTCCAAGATGCCTATACTTTAACCATAAGCTTCTTTATTTTAAGAGGATAATTTTGTCGATAAAAATTTATTTAAATCACTTTCTTAATTACAGTACAAAAGTTTAGTAAACAGTTTCTCCTAAGTAGGGAAACCCGAAGACTTGAATTTGGTTTTGTCTGTAGCTGTGAGCAGTCGAGGGGAGGCAGAAAATGCGCGGCAATGCTACACAATTTAACCTTATTTCCGGCTGTCTGGGAAATCTTGGGTGCAGCGCGAAATGCGCGCGACGAGACTTCGGCGCGTCTTTATGTTCCTTTTGTTTCTGATTTCGAGGCTTTTTCAAATTGAATAATGCCTCGCAATTTCGTTTCGTAGCATTGCGCAAGGACTCTTTGACTTTGGTTTCGCGACTGATGCACTTTTCTCCTCCTCCCCCTTTCTACCCCGCCATCTTTTTCTCTTTGTATCTACCTTCGTTTCTTTTATCTAATTTCGTTGCTGCTTGTTTGTTATAATTTGACGTTTTCTTTGAAGCTGCACCTTTTTTAGATAAAGCAGTTATTTTAATGTTACAAAATTCGAGGTTTTCTTGAAAGTACGAGATCTTGCTGCATTTTGAAATCTGCGCTACTGACTTTTTGATTTAATGTACTTGAAATTTTTAAAATTAAAAACATTTTATCATCCTGCAAAAAATTAATGAAAACTTTTTTTAACATTCATTTTCACGATTGAAAATTTAAATCTCCGGACCTCATCTACATCAAAGCGATGCGTGTTCAAATAAATTGTTATTCTGAAATTTTGTATTACGTTCACTCTCTTTTTTTTAAATTGAATGTTCAAAAGCGTTGTATAGCCGGTAGTTACACAGAGTATGAAATGCGAGAGCTTCACCGAAGATACTTCATCAATATTCATATAGGCGGTAAATGCAAAAAAGGGTATTTTATATTTTTAAATAAACCGAGCAACGGCTTTGAGCACTACCAATATGCATTCAATCTCTAAACTGCTACAAATATTCTGAACAAAAAGTATTAAAAGGGTATAAAGTTTAATTTTCTTTTTTACCGATATAAATTTAAAATTTAGTTTACGAATTTCAATCTTAAAGTTTTTAGCTATTATATTCATAAAAAGATAATAAAGTTCACTTTATAATGAAATGAGAAAATATTCTCAATTTATCTTGAAATAATTAGCAAATAGTAAATCCATACTTTTTTACTTAATTAGAAAAGAAAGTCCTTCGGAATCTGAACACCGTAGGAATTTGCTGAATTAGGTTGCACCGTTGACGATTAGGGTCACGGTAGCAGGAAGGCGACTCCCAGCGAGCTAAGGGAGCGTACCCGAGCACTCGAAATGCTTTATTAATAATGCACTCTCAGAGGACTGCTGACAATCGAAAACTATTATCCCAGCGCTCCGACGAAGCTGCTAAATTAAGGATCACTCGATGAGCCTCGCTACCCTTTGGTCCCCTCCATCGGATCGCTAGACGCCGGCCCTTCGATCGGCCTACATCGAAGCGCAGCTGATTCCATCGATTACCAAAGTCGCGCTTGTCTGTTTCAAGCAAAAAAGTTTTGGACGAAATGAATTTTTTTAATTTTTTATTGAGAGTCCTTTGTACTTTGGTGATTCTAAATTATAGTAAGAAGGAATTTTTTCGATACAAAAAAAGTGTAGCCATTTTAAGTTTTATTTAAAGGTTTTTTCCTTACCAAAACCACGTCAGTTAAAAAAAAATATACCTCAAATTTTATCTTTACCCGACCAGCGAGTGATCTCGTTACGGAAATATCGGAGAGAGCGTTCGGCCCTCGACTCACTTAAAACTGATGTTTATTTAAACGCGCAAAAAATAGCAGCAACAACGTCGAACGGCTACTCATACAAAATTGAAACAAAAACAGCAGAACCCAAGGAAAATGCCCGCCGAACGAAGTGCCTTGCATCCCCCGGGGCGACGTACATTAATTCCCCGTTCGTACATTAAAGAGAGAAAGGTACAAAAAAAAGAGGCAACGCGGCTTATGTATTTCGTTCGGGAAGTGCGCATGGACAGCGAGTGCGCGCGCACCCGAAGGAGCCCGGAGGATCGAATAAAACCCGGTGAGCGAGCGTGGGGGATAAACATTCGTATCGGGCGGGTTAAAGGGAGAGCGAGAGAGGAGTGCCTTTGTGGTCGGCGCGTATAAACATCTCGGCAACTCTAAATTTCCCTGCGAACAACATTTTTTCCAACGCAATAAACTTTTCTATTTTTCTTTTCTTTTTACAACAATGCCGTCGAGACGAGGAAAAAAATTTACTTCAAATGAAGAAAGAGGCACTCGATCAATCTGACTCGCGTCAGACACTCGCGTCTCCGCAATCCATCAAGGAGGTGCGAACAAATTTTCGCCGCGTTATTATAATTCCGCTAAAACGCCTCTTAAACCGATTACCAGCCTTTCCAACCTCGTGTCGCGCGGCGCCGAAAAAGAAACGGGGGCGAAGAACGGCGGAAGAAGCTGGCGAGCACATCCCTCAAAGCTCGGCGCCCCCCCCCCCCCCCCCACGGCTTTTTCCATCCGCTCGTCCCGCGCGGTTGGCAGCCGCGACCATAAAGAGCATTCCGCGCGAAAATGTGATATATGGAGACGAGGCGGCAGGTGCGCGCCGCAGAACGCTATCGCGGTTATTGCCTCGAGGTGAAAATTTGAAGATTACCGGCGTATCGCGCGCCTAGGCACGTTGATAAATATGTAGAGCGCCGACAAGATAATGAATATTCAGAGGGACGCTACGCGGAAGAAATATTTCGGGTCGATCCCTTACCCCCTTTGACTTTGAGCTCTCGCTTTCTCTCTCGCGTTCCTTTTGTTTTTTTTCGACGTCTGCGCCTAGGTGAAAGCCTTTTACTGAGTCGAAGCGCGTTGATATGAGGGGAGGGTGCAGACGCGGCGTCGGGGTGACGATAAAGGGAAGAGATGAATATTTCTTTTTGGATGAAACGAACGGTTATGGAGAGTGGCAGATACGTGCGACGGGATATGTATGGCGGCGCGACATCGGAAGTTATTATTTGTTAGAGGCGAAGAATACATTGGCCGATGCTGGTGTTTCGGTTAATTTATGCACTGCGAAAAAAATGTGAAGGGTAGTATTGCGTGTCTGATCTATAACTGCTATACTAATTCAAACACGGATTTTCTGCCTGATTAGAATTAATAATTAATAACACGGATTTAAAAAGTAGGAAGGTAGAATGCGAAAATAGTTAGGACAGTGGTGTTACATAGCAATGGGTATGCCTGCCTGCATTCGTATGTTACTACTAGATTTTATATTTACTACAAATTTGTATCAATGAATCATTTCACTGTATTAATAAAATAATAAGTAGTATAATGTCTGACTGCATCCGTATGTTACCTCTGAAAATTAATTTTTTTCCTGAGAGTAACAATAAACTGCTATATTACTGCATTAATAAAATAATGAAACGCATTGTGTCTGAGTATGTGCGTACGTTACTACTGAAACTTACCATTTGCTTGACTACCTGTTTATATTTACTAAAACAGTGAATTGTTACACAACTATTCTAATGAAAAACATTAAAACTAACGTGTCTGACTATATTCGTACGTTACTACTTAAGTGAAATTTTTTCATTTCATATGTTTAATGTGTGTCACAATAAACTATTTTTTTACAGTAATAATTAAAAGATAATTAAAAATAATTAAAAATACTATGTCTGGCTGTACTGTCATGGTATATATGCAGGTACTTTTAATACCTACTTTATTGACGGAAACAATAAGCTGCTACATACATGAAAGCTGATATATGCCTGACTGTATTGGTAGGTTACTACTAAAGATTACACTAGTATTGCTTTATTGATTAAGTATAAGAATAAACTAGTAAGCTGTTGCATTGATAAAATAATGAACAGCATTCTGTCTGACTGTATTGGTATATTACTACTGAGCATTACTTTTTCTACATAATGGAAATAACCGCATGAAAATACCACTCACTCAATTCAACACATAAATCATACGAAAAGTACAAAAACTCTTCAGCCCTTAAATCGACTTTCCAGCCATTTTGTATGTAACCAGTAAGAAAACATCTTAAAATCCGGGACATTTGTCTTGATACACGCTCGGCATCCGAAAAATTCCCGCAAATCCACTCCGCTGCGGGTACAACGGATGGTCCGTCGCGACTCTAATTTCGAGAGCCCCACAGACTGGTCCGGCGTTTCGCAAGCCGTCGCAAGCCGCGCATCCAACCGCTCGCGGACGATTAATGTAACCGGAGAGAAAAGTCGCTATGCAGTCGTGACGTGACAAAAATCCCTTCGGAAATCCTTCCGCGGAAATTGCGACAATCCAGGGGGGATGGGGAGGGGGGGGGGGGTTATATTCGGGCCGGAGACACGCAAGACCTCACGTACGCTGGATTTCGAATGCCCCGGCCAAAGGGGAGCGCGCGAGTGCCAAGCCGCGGCGGAAAGGCGGACGGCGAATAATGCACGAGGCGCGAGCATAAAGAACGCGGGGATTCGCGTGCATATCGACGCGCCCGAATAATGCAATACATATTTATACACCGGTGCCGAGTGCTGGGGGCGCGCGTCGACCCCGTTGCGAGGAGGCCGCACGCGAAATAAAACAAAAAATAAAGGGAAAAGAATGCGAGGCGCCGCATGCGGGATGGGTCTTCGCGTGTAACGCCGTCGACTTTCGTTTTGCAGAAGTTATTAAGTGCTGAGGGGTATGTCGCGTCGCGGGGCTTTCCTTACAGCAGCGATTACAACTTTTTCAATTTTTCAGCGTCGGATTGAGCTTCATAGCAAGTGCCAGGTTCCGCGGGATAAGATTGTGTTTCATGGAAAAATTCGGAGGATTGGTGCCGTGCGAAACCGGAAAGCTCATGAAATGCCTGCTCTAGGTGGTATGCAATTGGTCGGAAGTTTTATTACTGAGAAATTTGTTTTAAGTCTAAATGGGTTAGATATAATGAACTGAGTTATCTTTTGGACATCTCTTGAACCTGCCAGTTCAAACCCTAAAAGAAAATAATCTTTCTGATGTAAGATATTTTACTAAAAGATATTTTACACTTCTCCGTGTTGACTAGAGATAGTAAAATTGCTAACATCGCACAATTTTTACAATTGCATTTTTTCCTCTGTCTCGTTTATTACCGGTTGAATTGATGAAAGAAAGAAGAGGAACAATTAAAAGATAATACGCTTAATTTCCTCCTTTATCCATTTTATGTTTTGTGTTTCACTTTATTTGAAAAGAACGGGATGATAAAGTTCTTTCATAATTTTTAAAATCCTATTAAACGACAAAGGAGGAAAACATTAATTTCTCTTTTGTTTATTCTGAAGCGAGATCCAGAGGTTCCATAAAAAGTCCCTTAATATCCCTATTTTTTTAGAAACAAAGACCATTTTTAGACGCAAAATGGGATCGAACGAATAAGTGCTGACCCACTTCGTTCTTGAAAACTTTTCAACCTATAACAAAAGTACCTACGTAAATCAGCGCAGTAGCAAAATACACATTTCACCCTCGGGAAGTCGGGAAAATCCAATATTAATGCTCACTCTCACTATTCTCCCCCTGCTCTACGTATTCTTTTTTTACTTCTTCCATGTAGTTTTCCTTTATTCAATTCATTTTTTAAGTGCAAAAATAGTAAAATTCTCATTAGATATTCTCGTGATTCACTACAAAAATTAAAAATGATTTTAAAAATCACCTTCACGTAAAACCGATGTATTTTAATACAGCCCAAATATAGAGTTGGTAAAATTATTTTCTCTCTCTTACCTTTGTTCGTGCGGATCTGCTATCGAGCTATAAATAATACCTCGGCGACTCGGTAATCGTTCGTACCATTGAGCAACTCTGCTTATCTCACCCTTCCCTTTTTCTACCTCTCTGTTTTAGATTTCCAACACACTCGCTCGGATATTTTTTATTTCGTGAAGTAGCACAGTATAAATCCGAATTTAACGTGCGGTAAATACGAGCACGCGCGCGCCAGTATGCGAAGGATAAATTTTGCGAAGGATAAATTTTGCGCTGCACTTTCTGCTGGATGTCAATAGATGTAAAAGAGCAGGCGAAGAAATTTGCGAGGAAAATCGGCGCTTTTATGTTGGTACGAATTTTCCGAATGCTTGTAAGCTTTTAGAAAGTATTTGCTCTTTGGTTTTTCTCTAGCTGCCAATTTTATTCCCGATTTGATATTTTTCATAGAATTTATTGAAATCTAGTTTTATTTGCGTAAAATATTATATCCTGATTGTTTTAAATAAAGAAAGCCAGATTAAGTAAATTTGTTTTATATTCTTTCAAAAGTATTAAGTAAATTATCAGTGATGAAAGTAATTTAATAATGAAAAAATAAAAGAAACGATGGATTAATTAACAAGCAACAGTAAATTTCATGTTACCAAAGGAGCTTGCGATGTACCTCGCTTACACGGTATTAATTTTACGTACCGTAATTATGTATCAGAAAATAATACAGTGTAAGAGTATTTACGATCTATTTATGCTTATCTTATGTCTCAATTTGGATATATGCGAATAAATTTAAATTTTTGCTCCAAAAAACACGAATATGTTCAATGCTTATTAATGCGTATAAAATTTCAATATTTATAAGTATTTAATTTTGTACTGCCTGACATCATACGGATATGTTCCACTTGCATAATGTAAATCATAAAAACTTTATAGACCTTCTCCGATTTATTCATTCAGTTACCATAATGGAAAACAACAATATACTTTAATAGTGATTAAAAAGAAACTAAATAATTATTAAAATAAAAAAATTAAATTTCCTCTACTTCTGCAAACGCAGCAAGAGAAACGTAGAATCAGTGCTAAAAAGGTGGTACCATTCGCATAAAGTATGAATAACGCGGCAACCGCGGGCTCGATCAAGCCGCAAAATTAGCGCTGCCTCTAATTTCTCGGCTCTCCGGCGAAATTTAGTATTAATAGGCGAACACAAAGCGGCAGACTGCGCGGCGCCTTCGCCCCGCGACGTACATCGCGAGCTCTCAATGGAACAGCTCTCGCGGGCGCGTTGCGTGAATATTCAAGCCGATCCGAGTGCGCGCGCGCACTCCTGCGACGGGGGAGAGGGGGGCAAGGGAAGCCGGAATAAATTTACTGGATGATGCTGAGCAATATTCGGTGGAATAGTGATGACAGGTGGAAATTGAGGTCCTCTACGGAGCATCGCCTGAGCCAGGGCAAACAGAGCGTTTCAGACGTTACGTGTAAACTTTAAGAATTTTCGAAATTTGTGAGATTTTAAAGGTCATCATTTTATTTTATCCCCGTGCAAATAGGTTGTTCATTTTAATCTGTAAAAAGCGACTTTGATTTGAATAATTATGTAAGTTTTAGGTAAATTTGGATATACCATTGCCTTTTTTATTTGAAAAAAAAATCGTGAATTGTCCATATGAAATTTTGGTCCGTAGTATTAAGAGGGAAATATAAAATTCGGCGTCACAAAAGTAAGTAAGTACAGCCTGCTGAGTCCTATATAGTAGTTGACTGATCAAAATCTTCTAACTTTTTGCAGACGTGATTGATCAAAAGTTAAAAAAAAATGATACGACGTAGTTCCATACCGAGTGTTTTTTTCTTACGAAAAATTTATAGCTCATTTTCTTTATTTACGTTTTCTTTTTAAATTACCTTGTAAATCACAGATATGCAAACAAAACCCGAAAAATGGAAAATGATCGACGTGGTAGCAAAAAAATTACTATAACGAACTGAGGGATACGCGCGTAAGCCATGCGAATACACACACTCAGGGAATGACCGCGAGCTATTCGGCCTGTTGTTTAGAGGCAGGAGCGCACTGCGATCCTCGAGTCAAAGGAGGGCCGGAATGAGGAGTCCGCGCGCAAACGTCCGTCGAACAATGAACGGAATTTCGATGTTGCCCGTCACCGCGTGTGAGGAATGATTCGACCGTGACAATCGTCCGATGGTTTAGTACCGCGCTGCTCCGCGTGCTTTGTCCGCTGTTGTTTTAGAGTGATTAGGGACATTAAAATTTTGCATTCGCGTCTGGGAGAATTAATTTAAGTTACAAACGTGTTGTTTCGTAGGCATTTGAACTTCGTAAATTGTAATTCAAAGAATTTAAGATAAAAAGGGTGGTGAATTTTCAGCATCCACGGAAAGACTATTCCAATATTTAATGACGCAAAAATTAATTTTTCATCTCTTTCCTATATCTTATCGTAGCTTCTCTTATGTTCCTTTTTTCGATATTTCTTTAAAGACGAGAATTTCGACGTTCGCAAAGTAAATGGACCATAAAAAAATGTGAAAATTTAATTACTAATTACTCTTGCTGGTTACAGCTGATTATTTAATATTTAATTACTTACTTAAAGTCAGTATTGATTGTTTATACATATAATAAATTATAATTATAGTCAATTATTTAAATTAAACTCTGCTTCCTTTATAACAATTACAAAGTTTTATTATTCTTGCGATACATTTCAATAATTATCAAAGAAAATATAAAAAAAATAAACATTAAAATACCTAATTGGGTAAACTTAACAGCCGAACGATAAAGATTATTTTTAGCACCATCAATTGTTATTCCCTATTAACCCCCGCGTTAAATCAGTATTTATGAATCGCTCGTTGAATTCGCTCCGATAATCACATTAAACGAAGCGTCGCAACAAAAAGGCAGACGCAAAATGCAGGTCCTAAAAAAGAGGTGAAAGCGACGTCGAAGCGGATTAAATCCATATCGTCTTGCGAGCCGGAGCGAGAGCGAGTAAATCAGCGATCTTTCTCGATTTTGCCGCTGCTAGTCGCTGCCGGACAGACTCGCGAAAAGCTCACCTCGAGCGTGGAATCCACTTTAACGGTCCTTACTAATTACCAGGGTCGTGCGCTCGTTTGCTTTAACTTTGATTAACTTCCTCCGCTCGCTAACCCCTCCCCCCGCCCTCGTCCGCTCACTGTCTCTTTCTCGCAGTCCCCGTCGAAGCGAGGGCTTAAACCCTTGACGGAACGAGCGAAGCGCGCCTGCACCAACATTCAGGCAAATCGCGCACTCACTCCGCTCCCTCGATACAATTTCGATTACGCGATTTGTGCAATTGAGAGTGAAAAAAGCCGAGGGCGCGACCGTACGCTAGACGGAATTTTCTTTGAATTTTTTCTTTTGCCTGGAAATTAAGTTACGAGAGATGTACCTCTTTTCGTTCGATAATTTCACGGCTATTTGGTAATCGAGCGAAACGCGTCGCTGCCTCGAGAATTTTAAGCTGACTCTGTCGCGCTGAGAATTACTACGGCACAGACGAAGTACTTTTTACTAATTAATAAGAATTTTCTTATTTAAATGAAAATTGATATTAAAATTCAAGAATTTTCATAATTAGAACTCTGAGAGAAACGCTTCAGTAATTTTTACAAAAAGTTAAGTAAATTTTACATTGGTCATAGACTGTAAGTTTGTGAAAATTTTTTTAATACTGTTTAATAATTTTTAATAGATTATTAAGCAAAATTTCATGGTTAATATTTTAATATTTAGTTTCAGTATAAATAGTCAAAAATCAAATAGTATCTAAATGTAGTAAAATTTACTAAACTTTTTGTAAAAATTACTAAATAATTTTCTCAGTGAATACACTATAAATGATTCTAAACAAGGCATTAAAAAAAGTTTTTATTTCCTTATTTAGATTTTATACCATAAGAAAATATTTCTTTATATATTTATTAGTAATCTAACAGACTAAAAAGTCTGTTAAAAGACTAATAAATATAAATATTTTACTATAATTCAAAACTGTTTTAACTTTCAGAATTTAGCGAATCTTAAATGTACTTCCACTGGGATCGCAAAAGTAGATCATCTTTTGACGAAACATTCGAATGCGTGCTCTACTAAATTTATAAAGGTAAACATCTAATTAGAATCCAGTAGCCCATTCGCATATCAAAGTGAGGGAGGCCACTTTAAAAGCGCCGATGTTTCTATGACTCTAAAAGCACTCGTGCTTCGCACAATAAGATTAACTGGAACGCGGAGTTACGCGTCCTGAAAAAAAAAAAAAAAAAAAAAAAAAAAAAACGCGAAACGAAACGTAGCAGCGCGAGAGGACGGTCAAAGGGAAGGAAGTGCTTTTTACGGGTTTACCTTCAAGACATACGAAAAAAGAAGAAAAAAAAGAAACGGAGATAACATCGGGCGAAAGGCTGCGTGTATCCTTCCTTCCAGGCCCTTTGCCGCAGCTCGAAATTAAATAAAAATTTTCCCGTATTTCGGTGTTCCGGCGTATATGCGCTAATCGAATTTATCTCTCAGAATAATTACATTTGGACATGACGACGGGTCATAAACACGGTTAATTCAATCCCCTCAGCGAGGTCTCCAAGAGTAGCAAAAATGATCTCGCGAAAAAGGCTACTATTTGGAAGTAAACCGCGAAGCGAGCAGTTAAAATTAGAGGAGCTCGCGAATCCGCAGGGTAGCGTTGAAATTTTCATCGCACCTCGGCCATTCAAAGGGAAACCGTAGCGTGCAGCGCGCGCAATACGCCCGGACCCTGCGCCAACGCAACGTTCATTGCATTAGAAACGTACATATTCGGGCTGGAAATTATCTATCGACTATCCGCGGGGATTACGAAGACGAATCGGCTTTGGGACGGGTTTAGTTTGTCCGGAGGGGGCGCCGGCCGATAAATAATCGCGATTTATTATCCTACGACGGACGCGTGAATTTCCACGGTATGCCTAATTGATCACGATTAATCCGATTATTCCCATTCCAGGCGTCCAGGGGAAAGAGGGGGATTTCGCGTCGATGCCTGTTAATGGTCGGACGCGGCGCGAAAAATTGAGCTCGCGCGCAAGGGGGTACGGGGGTGGGGCAGATGATCCGATTTTTCGCATCACGCGGACGCGAGCACGCGATGTTTACGCTTCGCTCGTATTAATTTTAGTACACGGTAGGACAGCCGAGATTTTTTGGCGGACCGTACTTGAGTGATTTATCAACGATTCGGTGGGATTGATTTAATCAATTAGAGAAAAATAGATTGTGAATAATGTTTTTAATGATAATCGTTAAAAATATAATGAGAATGGATTAGCATTAAGTCGCAGCAAAAGTATAATGGATTAGCATTAAAATGCAGTAAAATGTACAAAACTTTTGATATTGATTAGAGCTGATAAAAGTATAAAATAAAAAAAATGAATCAAGAGAAATAAGGGTATAGTAGAGAAAAATAAGAGTTCACTTTGCTAAAATAAGTAGAAAAATCGAGATTTCATGCGGCATTCGATAATAATAGTTGAAAAAAATAACTTTTTCGGAATTTCCTTTTTAATACGGAGATAAATACATATTTAAATATTCTACTCCGCATGAATTTTAAATGTTTTTATATCAGTTTTATAGTATTTCTTTTGATTTATATGCAAATGTGTCCGTTAGCAATCATACTTTAAAATTTAACGAACTACTTTTATACTTCAACGATGAATGTATATATCAATCGTAAAATTTTCTTTGAAAGAAATTTAGAAGAAACGATTTTTACACGAGTATTGAAGCAAAAATATTTAAAATGTATATAAAAAAATCGTGCGATCGACTGCAGCTCCCGCGTTAAAACCGGCATCAGCCGCTGCGAAGTGATCGCAGCTTACTGTGCGCGGAAGAAAGCGTGTGCGGGCTCCGAGGCGTTCGCTCCAGCGAGCCGAGATTTTTCAGATTTAATCGGTCGCGCGAGCTTAATACCTCGCTAATATTCGAAATAGCAGCGCCGACGAGGCGCGTCCTCCTCGTGACGTCTCGTCGCGTTCCGATCGGACCGATGAAGCGCCGCGCTCCAAATCCGCAAGATTTATCGACGAGCGCGCGCCTGCTACACCCCCTCCGCGCCTCTCGCTCGAGCGCGTATTATTTTAACCGGCGCGCGAGATTCCCCCTCGTTTTTTTTGTGTATCGCGAGCGGCTCTCTTTGTTTCCGTCCGTTCGTCCCGACGGGAATCGCTCCCTTTTTTTTCGCGGGCGCCGTG
The DNA here is from genome assembly GCA_035586675.1 of Eurytoma californica. Lineage (NCBI taxonomy): Eukaryota > Metazoa > Arthropoda > Insecta > Hymenoptera > Eurytomidae > Eurytoma > Eurytoma californica. The sequence goes on along the minus strand of JAXIUT010055242.1, from coordinate 3,850 downwards.
CGTACGCGCATTAAGCGTCTCGTGAAAAATCGTGAGAGCGCCGACTGCGCTTATATACGCGTGCGCGGCTTTCGGGAGACGCGCGAACGCGCAAAAATTGACGTGTTGCGAAGCGTGTGCCACTGATATTCCTTTTTTGTTCTTTTTTTTTATTTTTATCAGTGATGCAAGTTTTGCCTGGATTTTTTTTTTCTCGAACTGTTTTGAGCTTTTATCGAAGGATAGACGGAATTTTCGACGTAATACGGTATTTTTTGTAGTTAAAGAAAAATATCGATACAGTTAAGAAGGATGAATCGTAAACTTAAAAGAATGTTTTATCTCTTTGAAACCATGATAAGTAGAGAAAGCTATTAAATTTTAATTACACTTAAACTGCATTAATTACTCTCTTAAAATATCTAATAAACTTACCGAGGGGTAATAATTACTCATCGTAGTTTTAACGACATTTGATTGCAATGATTTTAAGAATTCAATAGATTTCGAACCAATTGCACAAAACTTCAATTCTTCTCAAATAGTATTGAATGAAATAAACAACCCTTTGAATCACTTTTTCCTAAAAAAAAAACAATACCCATTTTTAACGATAATCGATCAATCAATTTATTAACTAATTTACAACAATATTAGATATTTGTTTTAATAAAGAATCTTAATTACTGCAGTGAACTTGGCAGTGATATAAATCAGAAAAGTAATTTTGACATATGAAAATTGCATTGCTCTTTATTTCCAAAAACAGTTTCTCCGGCGGTGCATCAATCCATCTTTGTCTATTCCTGCAGCAGTTTGTATCTTTGTTGTACACCGTTCGCCTGTTTTAGAGAACAATCGGCCTAGCGCGCGAGCGATTCGTACAATTCCAATGGGGAAGCCGCGAAACTCAGTCGGTGAAACTCGAGGAGAAACTCGAGACTCTCCTCGTCTCTCTCTCTCTCTCTCTCTCTCTCTCTCTCTCTCTCTCTCTCTCTCTCTCTCTCTCTCTTTGCCTCTTCCCGCTTGCTCTATCACCAACTCTTGGTCTAAACATTGCGCGGTAGTCGACAAACCGCCTACTAAGTTTTCGCATTTATCCCTTTTTCATTTGCCGTTTAGTACGGAAAAAGGTAGAAGAATTGTATTCCACCCGAACTTTCCCTTTCGCATTTATTTTGTACAATTTTCATCAAAAAGGTTTACGATAATCCCGATTCATTAAAATTGTAGCTGATTTAAATTTTATTTACTTCAATTCCATTTATTTTAGACTTCTCATTGCCGCTGGATTTTCTCTCGTTGAGATTGATCAAACGTTAATAATTATTTATTTCTGAGTAACCTGCAAATATAATGAGTTAATCCACGCTCAGTCTGATCTAAACGATGAGAAAAATTTAAAGGGTAAGTTAACCAGTTTAATAATCAACTACGAACTTATTGTTTACTAGAATTGCTTTATAACCAATTACGCGAGATTTATCAAGAAACTAATGAAAAAATTAGAAGATGAAAAAGATCGTTAAAGATTAAGAGACGAAGAATCGTAGTAAAAGAAGATAAAGCGAAACGAAAGTAGTTTTTAACGTCCAGTTAATTGATATTAAGAGGCGTGTAATGATCATTAACCGCAGCCTTTACGGATGTTTTCGGTCTTTTATTGCACCGCCGCGCTTCGCTTATTATGAATATCGCGCGTATTACGAGAGCGAGGCGAACTTCATTTTTTATGAAACAGACGTCGGGGGTGGGAGAATCACTTTAACGCGCGCGATGACGCGCTAACGTTAAATTAATGAACTCGGACGATACGCTTTTCTCCCGAAATGAATATTTGATCATCGCGAGAGAAAGAAAATCGCTCGCTTTAACGCTTATTATTTTTTTCGAATGTTTGAAGACAATTTCATTCGAAAGCCATTTCAATTCTGTGTATTGCCTCGGCTGCCGCGCCGGCACGCTTTATAGCGTATTTATTTTTCGAATGAACGCTTCTTGATATTCCGAGGTTTACGGTTGAAGAGTTACAACAAGCTTTGTACACGGAAACAGACAAACTGAATTGGTTCAAGCGATTATTTAAATAAAGGTATTTTTGGGTTGATAACGATCGTTCAAGTATTTCCGTAACTTTCAAGTGAAATTCTGCGTAAAGAGCCACTCGTGTGCCGCTTCTCCCGGATTCCTGTGATTTTTACACTCATATTCGGTAAATTATAATTTATAAAGCGATTCTCTACTGACTATAGAGTTGAGTAAGGGTCCCCTTAATTCTATGATAGAGAATACGTCTGCATATACATGTTATCTTACTTCATATTCTGCATTAGTTCTGATTTTAAATCAACAATCGTGCATAGAAATCAATCAAACTCTTTATCAACATATCTAAAGCTCTCAAAATTCGAAAGTTTGTAAAAATAAATCAGAACTACAATTAACGCAAACACCCAAGCTAACAAAAGAGCAATGGCTCTCGAGTGTTCATAAAGCGGTCTCGGGCAAAATGGACATCGAATCCGGAGGGTCGCTCCCGATGACCCAGAAAGTGGGCGGGATCGCCAAACGAGCTAATTGCCGGCGGGCATCTCGGGCCCTTCCGCCCCGGCTGTATAGCGCGGAAGGTATTTCCGGTTTTACGGGGAGCAGCGGGACGAGCCGAAGCCCGGACGATAGAGACAAATAGAAAGGGACGCGAAGAGGGGAGAGGGGAGAGGCCGGTGTCTAACGAAGAGGAATCGAGAGGCGGAGAGCTGCTCGAAATCTCGAGCGGACGGACCCCTCGGCTCTTTTACTCAAAGTACGTAATCGCGTGCCGAGCGGGTATCGGCTAATTTCTTTTTATAACTTTCCGAGACGATTGCCCGGCGTTTCCGCGGAAGGTCGGGGGCCGCGGGGCTCGTTTCCGTTGCACGGCAGTCCGTTGTTAATGCGTTTTTAAATCGGCAGCGAGTTCGCTCGCAATTTCGAGGCGGCGTTTCAAATAATTTCGCTCGCCGAGCCGTAATTGTCGGGGATCTCGATAAAAGGGCGGGCCGGTGGGGAGGGCTGCCGAGTTGCGCCGTTTTAATTGCTCGAGTGCGAGGTGGAATTCTTAGATAACGAATAAGAAGTATTTTTGAATTGTTATAATGTAATCAATCTCTCAAGTCGGTCAACGATGCTAGCTTTCAAGCTGGTTTTAAGTAATTAAAAAGCCATTTAACTAATTACAAAGTTATCTGATGTACAAATATAGCATGCAGATAATTATTTAACATGCATGATCACTTAACAATTAGAAGATATTGCGCGTGTTAATTTAACATTGTGCTCTTGCTCTCTTGCAATATCCGATGAAAGGAGTATCATTCCGATATTGTGTCTTAAACATTTAAAATAGTTTTTTGACATCATCGAAAATCACAAGTTTGTATCTACGAAATAATATTGGCCAGAAACGTTGATGTATTTAATTTTAATTTGAAAAATCTGCTGCTGAAGGTTAGCTTTGAACATGCTTTACCTGAAACCACTTGTAAAGAATGGTTTAGACAGTTTATCCTGGAAGATACAAAGCCTGGTATTCTATTAGCATCATCATCAGAAGGGGAAGAAGGTGTTGACTCGTAATTCGATTGCAGAAGGTGTTATATTACATTTCGATACGAGTGCGAGAAAGTGATTTTTAGCTTAGTGTGACGTTTGCACAAGAGCGAACCGGGGCTAAAATTATCTTCTCGCTCATGTATTGAACCGTATTTTTCGATACGACGGGTGCGAGCTGATTTTAAAAAGACGTGCGCAAAATCGTGATTTGAGCACTAGGTATCGAAAAGCGCGACAATGTGAGTACGGCCGTGATGCCAAATTTTGAAGAACTCCTTTA
>JAXIUT010055231.1:0-10375 GCA_035586675.1 Eurytoma californica | reverse complement strand
TGTTATAGAACTCTTAAAGGATTCTTGGTCATGAATACTTCGTAAACTCTTTCGTAATGAGATTGCCGTCTGGGATAGTCTTCAGTAGCCGAGAATGCTTTAAATATATTTTTAACTATAAATTAGCTAGTTTATAGCTAGAAAATAGCTAATCGCTAGCTAATTATTAATACCTTGACTATAAAAGATGCTTTATTTTCCACCAGGGCTATAATACGTAAAATAATTTGATTAAAAGACGACATTATTATTGTATCTAGATACATTGTTAAATAATTCAAATAAAATGAATAAGCAAATATACAATGTTAATCTTTTGCCAAATTCGGAAAAAGTTTTAGCTTTCTATTTTAAATTGTAATATTTAGATTTGATGATTTCTAATTTTACGTTTCATACTTCATAGTTCACAAAGGGTCGGGTCATCCTGGAAATTCATCTGCTGGCCATTATTTACCAGCTCCGTAATCTAAATTTGATCTACACCCCCTAACGATAAGGTGTATCAACGATACCTCATGTTTAGGGGGTTGCAGATAAAATTTAGAACACTGGGTGACCCATTATATCTCGCTCATTCATTGCATCGCGTGTTCAACTTGACCCGACCCTCCCCTACATATCGAACCAATATTTTCTTCATTGCTTTGAGAAATATTCCAACATGAAAGCTTTCTGCAAATGTGCACGATTGATCCTGAAAGATTAAGGGAATAACGACAAGAAGATATTTTTTAAAACTTTTATTAATAGCGCAGTTAACATTTGTAAAATAATTAAAATTACGATAAAAAAAACAAGTGAGCTCTTTCAGAAATTACGTTCATTCAGCTTGACAGTACTGAACACCTGAAAAAAAAAATAAAAACGAAGAATCTATAAATATTACTGCAGCCCAAGAATAAAAGAACTTAATAGGAAGGTAAGAGTACTGACCAGGTGTCACTTGAACGATCCAGTCGACGAAAGAGCCTACACGGGTATTGACAGCAGGTTCGTCGGTTGCGCAGAAACTTCCGAAACTAATAATACCCACGTGTACAAGTCTTCTAGTAGTTGGATTCTGCCATAGAACAGGACCGCCACTGTCAAACTGCAAATACAATGGATATTTATAATCTGTTCAAAACGCGATATCTAATTACAACTACTTTTTAAAATGTACCTGACAAGCATCCTTGCCTTCGGCATATGTGCATATTTGTCTGTACTCGAGATTCGAGTAATATTTCTTGCAAGCCATAAAGTTTGGTACACTCAGCCTAACCTTCTGCAAGGTGTTGGAAGGAGCGCCAGCGAATTCCTGCGTACCCCATCCTGCAATTTTATCAGAAATTTGTGAAACTACATATAAGTTTTCATTAATTGTTTTTTTATCAGTTAAGACCGCGACTATTTTTTTTCACTTTATTTTAATTTCATGCGGGTATTACGAGTAATTATCTTATCTTTCATTTGTACTTTATTTACCATGAATAACGAATAAATGGCGAAGAAATGAAATAAATTAAGAGGTGCGTTGAATGATATAAAAAATTAAATACAAATAATTTTCAATTTACCTAAAACATCAACGTATGAGCCTCCAAAGCTGTCAAGATAGTGCTGGAAGGGTAAGCATGCTGGACCAACCTCGTTCGTAAAAGTTATAAGACCGGCAATGGTGATGACGGCTATGTCGTAATCTTTTTTGTTATTTACATAAGATGGATGGATCACATAGTTCGCCACTCGGTACAGCTTCGTAGCATTTGTTTCTTGACCTATTTTTAAATATTCAAACACGTACATCAGTAAAACAAATAAATTTCCATACTATTGTATTCGTTGTAATTGGTACAAGTTCCTGCAGAAGATGTGAGCATATGCAGGAACCATGCAGGTATGTTAGAATTTTTCTGCAGAAATTTTTACAAACAATTCAGATACACATGAAACTAATGTAGAAAGAATCTCGAATCCTTTATAAAAAATGGGGCTGCAGTTGATTTTCTTGTAATTGCTCATACACGTAGGGGGGAGTTGCCCAGTACCGCCACCCATAGCCTTTTGAGCTCTAACTTTTGATTGAATTGATAAAAAATAAAATACAACTAAGCTCGCCAGTGGCTCGCGCTTGCACCGCTTCACGATGCAAGGTTGCAAAATGCTTCGCACTTGACCACTGCTCGCGCTTCCTGCCCGCTCTTTATTATGATAGTACAAGATGTTTTTTTTTATTGCAAAATGACAGTTTTTAATCGAAAATCAACCGTCATTCATTTGGAGTCAATTTTAGAGAAAAATATTAAATATAAAAATGTGTTTTTGAGCTCAACAACTTTTATCTTTAAAGTTTTATTGTAAATTATCCTAAAATGTTTGGAGGCAAAAAGCTGCTTTTTTAGGCACGACCGCTACACGGAAGTGCCTTATATTTTTACTAGAGCAAAAAATGGGTGTATGTGCGATTTTGTTTGTTTATAAGATATCTCCTGTGGATTTCAACCGAATTGGCTGAAATTTTCACACAGAACCTTCGTCTTATTACTAGAAGGTGACAATACGGTTGAAATTAAAAAATGATAAAGATAAAAAAGTTGTATTTTTTTGAAATCTACAACTTTTGTATTTAACATTTTTGTCGGAAACCAAATCCTTAAAAGTTATTGGCTAAAATGCGCTTTTTTGAGCTAAAAACTACATTCAATCACGATTCTGTCAAAATTTTTACCTTCTACAAAAAAATTTTGTATACAAAAAAGATGTATTTTGTATAGTTCTAAAATGCATTTTCAGCCTTTTTTTTTAATAATCAATATTTTTCAAGATAGAGCAAGAAAACTGATTTTTTTTCATTTTTTGAATATACTCTTTGTGCGGCTGTATGCTTAGGATTTTATGTAATGAGTTATAAACCTTATTGTCACCTTCTAGTAGTAAGACGAAGGTTCTGCGAAAATTTCAGCCAATTCGGTTGAAATCCAAAGGAGATATCTTATAAACAAACAAAATCACACATACATCCATTTTTTGCTCTAGTGAAAGTATAAGGCATTTCCGTGTAGCGGTCGTGCCTAAAAATGGAATTTCTTATTTGAAATACCCTCTTTTAAGTGCAATATTTTATTTTTATGATTATCGACATTTTAGGAACTTTTTTTAACAAATAAAGAAGTTGTGATTTTTGCAGGTTCAAAAAATCATTGCCCAGTACCGTCCACGGTTGTTTTCATTGTTTACATCATAAAAAATGCTTTTGGAAATTACCCTTCTATTTAAAATACATATATGTATAATATATAAAATTATTATAAGGTAGCGTTAAAGTAACGTATCAGCTCGGAAAAACGTTGAATACTTAATGGTTGCAATTTGGTAAAAATTTTATTAAAAGAATTTGGAAACAAAATATTTAATTGCGCAATTTTGTTATAATTTTCTAGAACATTAATTTTTGTAACAAAATATTTGTCAGAAAGTCTTTTCAAGTAAACGTTTCAATGCAGTATTCAATTATACCCCAGAGTCTTTCCTTCTATCTCACTATACCACGTTTAAGATTGTGCACATTATTTACACTTCTTTTTGAAGTATAAATTTGTTGTAAATAAACACTGAAAGTAGTAAATTAAATTAAATTTGCAAGTTATAATTGTGCTTCATTGAATAATCATTAATATAAATATAATTATGCACTTTCATGTCGTTTTCAAAATTTGAAATAAATGAATAAAAACTCGTTTTTTGTTAGTATTTAAATAAAATATGCGGACGGTATTGGGCAACACTTTAGTGGGCGGTTTCGGGCAACTAAAAAATTTTACACTGTAATGTCCTGCTCGGAAATTAGTCAGAGTACGTGTTACTTCGGGGTGGCGTTTTGAAGCTTAAGACTTGCACTAAATGACTACGTTTTCTTTATTTTCCGAACATGGCTTAAAAAATGAGGTCAAACGCTCAAAGATATTTCGGTACACAACGAAAATGTCAACGGCGGGATTTTTAGCCCCTGAAATGTCAAAACTTAGTTTTCTGTGCCGATCTCGGAATCTGAAGGAATATTCGAGTAGATTGATGAAAATTCATGTCAATTAAACCGCCATATATCTCAGAAAGCTACAAATCCATGGTGGACGGTACTGGGCGATGGGCGGCGTTGGACAACTCTCCCCTATGTGTACACAGGCGCATTAATAAAAAAATGTATAATAAAAAAAATGTTTATGCAAAATTTCAAAGAAATTCACTGAAAATCATTTTCCATAAGAAGATGAGGGGTCTTTTTACACTGTAGAATCTTATGGAGTTGTACAGCCTACGAATAAGGCAAGTAATATGAAAAAAAAATCTTGTTTCCATTACCTGTGGTAAGATCGTGATCTCCAACCAATATTCCTAAATTATTCACATTGAGCGAAGTAGTAAGACAATGCGCAGCAGTAAGGACGTGCTTATTCGATATGATTGTGGCGCCGCAGTAAACTTGTTTGACAATTATATTGAGGAGTGCTGCCATCATAGGGTACTCGTTCACTCCAGTATCAATTCCGCCAACTATTTTTGTCTGTAACGGATGGTTACTTATTAAAGACCAAACTGCCGAAATTATTTTCCGATCCAATTTGAAAATCAAACAAAACTCCCCATGTGAAAATAACACAAAATTTTCAGAAAAAAAATCATCATTTACCCTTCTTTTTTCTCTCTGTGGAAATAGTAAATATTAGGACGAAAAAAATGATAACAGTCTTTTTCATTTCTGCTATCAATCCTAAGAAATCGGTAATTTATTAGTTCATGATTATTAAATGGTTGTCACCTTTCAGTCAAATATCAAAATTTGCAAGATTTACTTAAGCAACCCTTTTGTTACCATTGCAAAGCCAAAAGCAAAATACTGCGTAACAATCACGTTGAAAAATTTTTTAGAATTTGAAAGAAATATTTGGGAATTGCCATTTGTCAAATTTTTAGAAAATCACAAACAATTGACAATACTTTTTGATTTCTGCAAATTAAACTAAGTGTCGTAAAAAGTTAGCTTATTCGTAAATAAGTACTTCAAATTAGTTGCCCTGTAATTGAAATGTCATACAAATTTTCCTATTATATTTTCATCAATTACTTTAACATCTGTTCAAATGTGCAGTAATTAAAAAGTTTGATGTCTTCCCAATCATCACGTTTTGTAAACACAGTAAACATTCAACGTAATTGTTTTATTGTTATAAAATCCAAATTCAAATCACTTCACTCTGAAAAACTTTAAAGTTTTGTCATTTCTATATTTACCCATAGTTCCTTTTGGCATTTTTAACGATTTTCAATTATACCATAAACATTATATTTGAAAAAAATTATTAGTTTTAAAAAAATAAATAAATAATTTTAATATAATTGCACCGTGATTTTTTCTTCAGGATTGTTAAAAGAATTGAAAAAAAACAGGCTTACTGCTTCCTTGAACGATATACCTACAAGAAGGCAATGCTTTTCAACCTAGATCGAATGAAAGAGTAGAAATCCGAAAGTATTGAAATAACTTTTAATTCCGTACCGGCTTCTTCCAACCACATCTGCATTCGTCCTCTTCAATGGCTTCCAAAAAGCACTTGAATTTACCACCATTTGAGTCGGCAACAGTCGTCAATGTGATGATCATCTCTTTACCATCGGAATCTTTGCTGAAGTCACCAGCGCCGCAGTATTTGTGCGGTCCCGATACAGGATCCGTATAAACGTTTAAAGCATCGCCTGCGCAATTTGGACTCTATCGGAAATAACAAAAAGGTAATTTTAAAGCAACTTATAAATGCATTTTTAAAATTAAATTAATTTTTCATAAAGTTTCAAGCAGTGTCAGTATTCCTGATGTAGAATTGGATAATATAAGCCTCTTTTAAAATGCGGAAATACGACAGAATAACTTCAGGCCTATGTACACTCGGCGGAAGTTGATTCTGATAGAACGATTTAAAAAACTGCAACGCCGTACGAAAATTTGGAGGTTTGAAAATATGATGCTAGTGGCGCTAGTTTCGCATCTTCAAAATCAGCAAGTACCATATTTTTTAACTTCCAAATCTTCGTGCGGTGTTGCAGTTTTTTAAATAGTAATTACTTCATTGAGAAAAATGTTGTAAGTAGTATAATGTATAACAATTTTAGTAAAAATTGTTAACACTTATAGTGCAGTGGGGGCATAGTATAACTTTTAACAAAAAATTGTTATTTTATATAATAATTTTTCGATCTAAATCAGTTTTGTTCTCCGCTTACTATAAAGTATATTAAATTTATACGAAACACTTTTCCACCCTAATCATCACTCACGTGCTTTCCTACGAAGAAAGCTATACCCTATATTAAAGCAATTTACACGGATTTTAATAAAGACAATATCTGCGTGTGAATGTTTGTACAGAGTTGCTAGGAAATCCTTCTCTCTTACATATCAATAAAGAAAACAATCTGATAAGGCTTCTTGGATTCTATCTAGAAATATTATATCTAGAAATATTCATATGGATAATTTCCGCGTAAAAATTACAAAAGTCCCCAAGTATTCTCGATTTGAGAGCTCGAAAGCAATTTCAGTTCCTATTTTGGGTCTCTCGCATTTATAAACCTGCTTGAAAATAATTGTAAAAAATTTGAGTGAACTTATTATACCAACAATACAATATAAATAGGACAGATTTAATTTTTATTTATGGAAATTAAATTAGTAATTTAGCTTTCTGCAAGTAGCGCGAAATAAAATTGATCCATAATTAGTGAATTTTCTCGCACTTACTGCAGTATAATATAATCGGTATTGTGTTGCTCTTACTGCATGCAACATTTGTACTTAAAAATCAACATCCCTTTAAAATCATTTTTGCTTATGGATAACAGTATGATGGGTATGTCCATTAAAAAATTCTATAAATGATTTCCGCTTTTTTTACATATCTGTCAAAAACGCGCGCAATACCTTCCTAGAATTTATAGGTATTTGCTGAGATATAGACATGCGGGTCTATACAAAATTAAATTTTCGAAATATATAAACGTAAATAAGTAACATTTAAAAAATAAAGTACAAACAATATACGTAAAAAAAAAAAATAACATTAAAGTTCTGCAAGGAAAGAAAAAAGTAGCAGATAATTAGAGTGATTGTAGGTATAATTAAGTAATTGTGTTAGCAGTTTTAACACTTGCAGTATACTTATACTTGAAAAGTATTATTCTATATTCCTTATTTCATATCGTAGTCTCGGATTACTCGCAAAATAATAATAAAAATAATGAAACTACTTTTATTGTGAAAAATTTGTTTACCGCTATTGTTGTCAAATAAAACCTCTGAATATTTTATAAAAAGAAAATTACAAACTAACAAAAAAGTAAACATTTGTACTCACCGGAGCGACGTTAAACTCATTACACGTGAGCCTAACGCGGGTATCGCTTATAGCGTGCCATCGGCAGGACTTGGACGGCGGGTAGTTGTTGGGGTAGTTTGGGTTCGCTATGGAGTAGGACCTCCCGGGCTCCAATTTCTGTCGGAAGTCACAGTTGGCGTCGACGGCATCGCTGACCCCGAAAGCCGACAGCAGCAGCAGACCCGACAGGCACCAGATGTCTGCAAACAAGCCGCAATGCGTTCGTTAAAATTTCCAGGCTAAACTCGATTAAATCGCCGGATCCTTACTCCGCGACATGACGAGTAGCCGGGGACGTCGTGGCACGAAAAACGAGCGAGTCGAGCGCTTAAGCCGGTTTTTATTATCGCGCGCGAAATGCCAATTTAATACCAAAAAAAAGAGCCTCGCTTTTTTCTGGATACGCGTGCGCGCGGCGGGTCTTATCTACCGCCTCGCGACCTCCACGATTTAAAGTAGATTTACGACAATGAAAAACAAATATGCGACTCGCGCTGCGTGGCGCGCACTATCGAGCGAGCATTGGCCTTAATTTTCTGACGGCGTTGGAAATCGAAGATGGAAAGGAATAGAGGCGACTCTCCGTCTCTCTCTTTTTTTCCGATTCGCGATAAAAAATAAAAATAGCGAACGCCGACTAAATTGATAAAAAAAATTGTTTGGGCGCGGGGCTAACGTCGATTACTCGCGTAACATCGCCGGAGGAAATTTCGCACATCCGAAGCGCTGGATTCGGCTTTGTTGACTAACAAATTGACTACCAAATCGCAGGCTCAGCAATGGAACGCTTTCAAATGATATTCAAGCCGTTATATACTATTCTGATAACACCTGCGTATATTTTTCTGATAACTCCCGGTTTTATTCATTTTAAAAAATAGCGCTAATTCGATTTAGAAAAAAATACATTTATTATTGTAGGCTTGTTTAAAAAAGATCAAAAGTTGTATTAATTAAAAATATTTCTGTTCTTTTTGCCCACGTGAAAAAATTTTGTAAAGCTTTTATAAAATGTGTTTTATAAAAAAATAGACATATAAAGTTTTTTATACAATGTTCTTTTTTAGGTCAAATTTTATAAAATTTAATCTTAAAAAGCTTATTTTATAAAAATCTTATAATACTTTATACATTCATTTTTTATAAAACACGTTTTATAGAAACTTTACAAAATTTGTTCATGTGGGCGAACTATACATAAACATCATACGTACGTACTATCTAAGAATTAGTTATTTTCTTCTTTAATTACATGCACGCACATACTTTGCATTCTTTGCAAGTTAATCAATAATATTGTTGTTACCTATTGCGCCTTGGACATTGCAACTTGTTTTGTCATTTACAAGGATATGTATGTTATTTAGCAATATGTTAAAATTGTGAAACTCCTAAAATGAATCCATTTGTTTACCTGTCGATAAGTTAACAATAAAACAGTATAGGGGGTTTCAACATTTATGCATACATCCCGGTATCTTATTTGTTGCTAAAACCACAAATACGTTATAAGGAAAATAATTTCCCTTTTGCTCGTGATTTTATCACACCTACTGCAAATGTTGTAAAATTATTAATAAATTGACATTAATTTTCCTCATTGCACTTTTACCTATCGTAAATAGATCTATAATTAAAATGATAGTTCTTGTAGACTAAATATTTTTTTAATAAAGATAATAAGTTGCTGATGTTATCATGTTAATCCCGCATTGGACCTCACGACTACTAAACATTTTTTCTCACTAATTTGTTTAAGTAAACTTGAAACTAAAACATAATTTTAATTTTCATCTGAATCTTTCATTATTCGATTTTAAATCAGTACCGAGCAAAAATACGAAAAAACGTAAATTATATTCTTGACATCTTTGATTTGACCATAAATATTAAAATCATTGTTCGTAAAATAAATTAAATCTTGCGATATATTGTTATTACTACAATAAATGTTTTTTACAAACTCGTAGCTTTGCTCGTTTGAAGCACTTCAATGTACAAGTAATGGAGTGTTTGCTTTAAAAAATGATAAACTGGATTGCGGTTTAATGTATTTCTACCTAATAAAGATAGTGAAAACAAATTTTACGCAAAAGTTTATTTTTTTATTGTTTCGAGGAAATGCACATAATATAAGAATCATTTATCACATTGGAAATGTCAATAAATTGAAGTAGGTACTTTTTGCATCATTTTCAATGGCATTATTCGCACGTCGTTCAAAGATTGCAAATTTGTTTTAGAATGCCTCCTCGCATAAATTTATGTAGAATCAACTGCAAAGCACATTTATTGAGTTTTATGAAGGAAAATATTTTTATCAATGAAAAGAACCCTGCCTATGCATTTTTTTCGTTTTTAAAATTTTTTTTTGAATTATTTTTTTATAAGGACTCGATTTATCACAAGATTAAATTATGTATGTCATTATCACAGGATTAAATTACATAAAATTAGTGGAAGTATTGTTTTAAAAATGTTACCAATGAAATTATTATTATCCTATTCTTTATTATTTATTATAACAGAAATTTTCCATTATATTTACGAAACTCATTGCATCAATATAAAATATAATTTCGATTTTCTTTAAAAGTATCCAAGTATGGCTTCCCGGTAAATTAATTAAAGGAAAAAAATTATTTTTATCAGAGCTGCGGTAAAGCCAACGTACCTATATTTCTGTACGTGTATAGGGGCAATTTACCAGACCAAACGATTTAACAAATGTAAGCATCACGTAATTTTCAAAAGTAAACAGCAGTATCATATTATCTAATAGTGTAAACTTGCCGAATAAAAATTTATTATTTCCTCTAACAATGAAATTACTTCAAATCACTTTTGAAACGTGTGATCTATATAAGGGATTTTTTATAGATTACATTTATTTTAATTATAATTCTTAATAAGGCATAATTATAAGTATTTTATTTCAATTCTTAAGTCAATCTTTAATATAT
>JAXIUT010055199.1:0-10377 GCA_035586675.1 Eurytoma californica | reverse complement strand
CGTGATCGGGAAATTGATGAATTCAATCCTCTATAAAAAGAATTTATAATGCGAAGCGAAAAGAAACCCAAAAGTCAAAAGTTCATTTTTATAATAAAATAAAAATTCGAAATTAGATTGGGAGGTTGGCGGAGTCCCACTAGTTTAATAATAAAATGTAATAAAAATTTATATATATTTATTTCCAGGAAATAGGGGATTCCCCTAAAAACTCTAGGCTCAAGGGAGGGGGGATGATTTTGGCCCAGAAATCTTGGGCCGGTTCCAGACCCAGGGGAGGGGGGTGTCAAGGCTAGGCCGGTTCTGGCCCACCCCAGTTCCTGGAAAAGTGAGCCAGAACCGGTCTAGCTTATCTACTGAGGTTAAATGACCCTACGTTATTAACAAATTTGTTTTATGCGAAAAATATACTGAGCAAGTCCAGCACAAGCGCTCGTAGGGGTATGCTGCCTGGGCATTGCCTCCATCACTTTGATTTCCGCCTGAAGGGTCAGATAGTGATAATAATAGTACGACGCTCCGCGCTTATATGTTTTACGGCGCGCCAACTCTCTTTCGGGAGCGCTCGGACTCTTGGGAGCGCGCCCGCACACGCTGTTGGATAGGCAGGTTGCCTACATACCTGCTCAAAAATAAAATTTGATTTATCAATTGACTTTCATACCCTATGTACGCCACAAGCGGGATGAGCTTCGGGGATCATACTGTTCCCATAATGAGAGTTACTCCTCCTATTGGAGTGGCCCTCGTGCCTAATCGGTCCCCTACTCTCATCCCAACCTGGGCCCCAAGCGGGTCCCATGTCGGCATCCCCTTACAATATCTCTTAAACTCCTATATTTATTTTTGGGCTGTTTTGGATTTTTAAACGGTTCGGTGGATCAAATCCAAATTTTGTACACAAGTTGATCGCGATTAATCCAAGTCCGCTTGTGAAATTCAAGTATTTCTGTCGATTATTTTAGATTTTAGAGTTATTTTATAATGGTGGTGTAAATAACAAATACAAGCAGTATGAAATCACTTGATCCAGTTATTAGTAGCGTCCAGTTAGTAGTAGTAAAAAGGTGCTAACTCATCGACCGTTTGAAGCAGCGCTAGCTCGCCGGTCGGTTGGTAAAACTCCTTTACTCAGCAGCAGTTGAAGACGAGTTAACTCAGCCCACTCAGCCGGCGGTAAGAGGCTTCACTTAGCGGCCGGTTGGGAACGTTCCCCACTCTTCGGCCGGTTGCTAAAACTCCACACTCAGCAGCGGTTGAAGAGGCGCCAGCAGCGGCCGGTTAGCAAAAGTGTTAGGTCTGCGGTTGTTTAGGTAAGGTGTTACCTTAGCGGGTAGGTGAATAATTTGGTTAAATTTTTGTATTACTTAAACTTGTGCGTGCATATTTCTGTGTGTAGACCCTTCGATTAGAAAAATTAATTTATTACTAAAAATCAAATTAATTTTTTTACCTAAAATCAGGATACAAAGGGTATAAGGAGCGATTTTATAATATATTGTCATATACAAAAACAGCGTTTGATTTACGTGCAAAGATCATATGTCAGTTGCTATCTTTTATTGACATTATTATTGATAATTAATATTAAAAATATAATTATTATTCCATTAATACTTCACTTAAATTTGTATTTTGATGTTCAAGGGAAAATCCGTCTGTGCGTATGATTCTTTTAAAGAAACTATTTACACAAATTAAACCTGTTCGAGAATCTTACAGATAATAACCAGCAATCATATTTCTGCAGCAACATGTACGCTGCAACTCGATAACTACACCAGACTCGCAAAAAAAATCCAAACTTCTTTTAAACTACTTGCAGCCGCAAGCGTTCATCAGTTTTTTTATCTCGGAAGCTTGCAAGTTCCCCTTTTTCCTCGTTCGGTAGTGCATCTTCCCGTACTAGAATCTATTTCTCTCCTTGCCTTATTAAGTTAAATTTAAATGTAAATTCGTCTCTGTTTCTCCTGGGCCCCAAGCTGTACCCTATTCCTTCTCTCAGCCCCTTATCTTTTTATCGTCTTTGCTCGGAAAGCAGAGTAACCGGTACGCGCGTCTCTCCTCGACCAATCATTAACGCGAGCGGGGAGGGGGAGAAAAGCTGCGAGTCGCCGGCTAAATTATTCCAGTTTCGCCGCGCTCGAGCCTCTTCGTCTTCTTTCACTCTCTATAAGTGCAAATGTGTGCAAAGTCGGCATAAATATTCAAATGAAGCGCGCCGTACGGCGAGGCGCGCGCGTACAAATTCATTGACAAAATGCATATGGAATCGAGCGCGAATCCACGACGGCCGTATTAAAACGCGTCACTCGCGAACCAGGCCGGGTAAAAGAAAAATTAGCCGGTTGAGTAATGAAGAAGCCCGCGAGCTTGCTCTATTATCGTGGTTTATCATTAGTCAAACCGCGAGGAAATTAATAAAGTTGACTTCCAGGCCTTGGTATGCACGTCCTGTCGATACCACTTCGCTCTAAATGGATAAACGTAGCTCCGTCCTTTTCTCTCTGTTTCCTATTTATTTACGCCGCAGTTTTATTTCAACCTTCTTCCTTTTATAGCGCTGTTTACTTATTCAGTTAATGAACGAATCTCGTGTATGGTATATCGTTGAATTTCGGTTAGTTGGATGTTACAATTTTATTGATGTTATTTTATTTCGTATTGTACAGTGTATTTCATTACACATTATATTGCACTTAAACACCATAAGTTTAAGCTTATCGCTTTTTTACATCCATGTTTTGCATCAAATTAATATAACGAAAGGATTTTTATTTGAATTTATTATTTTTCAGTCTTTAATTGCATTGCATTCTTTATTTTCGTGAAAATTAATGTATATTATGTAAAGAACATTAGTTCATTAAATAATTTAACTTATATTTTAATTGTCCTTTTTTATACAAGTGTTAGACAACCTAATAAATAAAATAGATGAATTTGATTATAAGTTTTCACAGTCGGCTTAAAAATGTAACTTGTTAGTTTGGTCAAGTACCTATAACAATTTCATTCCGATGTAATTAAGAGAAATCGTTTACTTATCAAGACATCAGGTAACGATACTAACATTTCTTGATTATCAAGTACCTGCCTACTTTTACCTTACGTAAATTAGAAGTAAAGTAATTCTGTTTTTATTAATTTGTTACACGTATGTTTAAAATTAACTAAATAACAGATTGCAAAGCATTCTAATTTTTGAGACTAGAAAATAATTACGAGCTTATCTTCTGTTTGAATTATTGAATATAAAATTCAGAATAATTAGAAATTTTATAAACTTGATAATTATTATTTCATTCGCGTATTTAATGAAAAATAAAATACTTCGCAATTATTTAAATGGAAATAATAATAGAATTTTTGAGCAATTCTAAACCTAATATTTTGGCTTTCTTCATATTTTCGCATAAAAAAACTTTTCGCAATGTTTCAACACTCTTCTAGTCAGCGTTTACGATTGCATTAATGTCAATGTATCGTACCCAAGGTCTTGCTTACACATCAATTGTAAAAAGTGTCCAGATAACACTTGGTGATTAGTAAGTATTGTATTTATTTAAATTACTTATGCCACTTTTATTGCATGCAAATGCAGTGATTTTAAATATTTACAGTCGTTACACTAAAAAGTTAATTGCCTTTTCAAAGATAAGAATAGTTATTGCAAATAAAATGTCTTGTAATGACACTTATTTAATATTTATTATTATTATTCGCGCAATACCTTATCATTTATAGTAATAATATTCTATTTAAGAAATTAATGTGAATGTGAAATAAATTACCCTCATTAATATGCACAATAAATATTATTATTATTTAGTAAATGTAATATTTTAAACATTTTATTTTTATTTTAGTGACATGCAATTAATATGCATTTTTGAACGAAATTTACGGTGTTTTTGTTTAAAATCATTCATAAAAATGTAAATCAAATAGTGAATGACTTGTTATCGACAAGGATAATTATAAATTAAGAATTTTATTGGTAGTTGGTCTTTCATTATCTAATTTACGTATTTGTTATTGTTCATGAAAAATTTTTATACTTAAATAATAAGTGGCTACATCTTAGCGTAGCAGCGATTTAATTAAGCGAGTCTAAAAGAAATCCACTTCTTCCCTTTTCAATTAACAGTAAAGGATAATTCCCAATCCGATTCACAATTAATTACGCCGCACTCCACGATTCGAGAGATAAGGGAGTCATCCAGATTTTTCTCGAATACTTACCCCGGGAGCAGGAGCAAAAGGCACTTATAAGCATACACGGTCGCGTATTTGCGAAAACAACGATGCACTGCACCTGAGCGAGGGAATAAAACGAAGTGAGGAGCGGAATGCGCGTAGGAATTTATGAAGGGGAAGTATTAAAAAGGGTCAAAATTTTTCAATTGGCAGCGCAACGCGACGCCTGATACCATGGGAAAGTAGCCGAGCGATTGAAGCCACCGCTCACGCAACATTTTCTCACAGCGTTTATGAAAATTCAGCCGCGCTACCGAGTCGATAAGGTACGTCACAACTAATTCAAACAAATGCATAGCGAGATCTGACAAAAAAAAACACTATCGGATATGGAGTAACTATGATTTTCTTATATTTTTAATAAAGTGGATCCTTATCAGTAAAAGGGTTAAAAATTAAAATAACTATTACGAAATTCGGTATAGGGTAAAATACGCGCACAAAACAGGATTAGTTATATTTAGAGTCAGCGTTGTCGATCATTGATCTGCCTGAACATTGTATTTTTCATGGCAATAATAACATTGCTCACTATTCATTCGGTAAATTAATTCAGGAAAAACGATTTGAAGATATAGAGTAAATGTGCTATTCTGTCAGCTCGAAATGTTAATATCACTAAAATTAATCAACAAGTTATAAATTTATTAGATCTATCGACTGAACCTATATAGCTATATACATACATACATACATACATACATACATACATACATACATACATACATACATACATACACACACACACACACACACACACACACACACACACACACACACACACACACACACACACACACACACACACATACATACATACATACAATCAGCACCTGCACTCGCGGGCACACGTATGCACCCTCACACAAACGCACACACATACACACAGAGATATGTACATACAAATACGCAGATGTACGTGCACATGTGCCAGTCTTACCGCCAATAAAAATTGGAAACTCTCCCGCGCGGCGCAATAATTTGTCGCGTCCGTTTGGCGCGAATTTTTCCGGGGTCGAATCGATCGGGCCGTGTATATGGGTCCCGGCGTGTGCAGCGGGCGCTCGAACATATCCGCGTGTAACTTATATGACGCGCGCCGGGGCTTTACGAGCCCGCCGAGCCCTTATTTCATGCGCGGCGCACAAAGCGGGACCCGGACACGCGCGTACACGGCTTTATCTCGCCGTGGGGCGCTGCGCGAGGTCGCCGCGGAGGTTTCCTCGTCGGGACACCGTGCGTCTCCTTTTTTTTTGCCGTCTTCGAGGAAGAAATTTTTTTTTTTTTTTTTAATTTTACGCGGGGAGGGGATGGGTACCGTTAGTACGGGAGGGGGGGTCTGATCGCGCGGGGCGTTGACGGGGTCGTCGCGGATGTGGAAATGTTCCGCGGGGATTTAGCGGAGTCATTTTTGCGGGTGGTACATCGACGGAACGGCTTTTAGTGTCAGAGTTCTGCTCGGCAATCGAATATTCGTTTAACTCACTTTTGTTCGCTTTAGTTCATTTCCGATTTATTCACGAATGCGTAGGGGGAGAGGCGTACGCGCGTAGTTGTTTCCCATTTATTTCCAGTCTCTTTTATGTGCTTTATCAATTTTGCGTTTAATTAAATAAATGGAGTGTAATTTACCGGTTTTCTTTTTGTTTATTTTTCTTTGTGCTTTTAATTTAATTTTTTGTTGTGCGTACACTAACGAACCTGACTTTGTATTAATGTGGTCTAAACTTGAATATGCACGGATTTTAATGAACCGTTAAATTATAATGAAACCACTCTCCATATTAACAGGTGAATTATAATAAAAGTAGAACTAATGAATCTTTAAAAATGATTAAAAATAAATGAAGTGCAAGTTGTTATTTATTTTTAAAAAATCCAAGTTATCTGAAACTAGATTGTTAATATAGATTTATAATTAAATTTTTATAGAATAATAGACTAATAGATGGAATTGAGCTTCTAAAAATCAATTTATATATATTTATTTTTATTTTTATTATGAAGACTACAAAAAAAGAATCTCGATTATTATATCTGAAAAAATGATTCTAGTCAATTATCCATTAAATCTAAAAGCGAAAATTACTCCTTACAATCCAAAATTTCTAAAATAATTTAGTGAGAATAACTTTAGAATAGTTACTATACTTTAGACTGGAGTATCCAGAAAAAGTAAATTAAGTAAATGGATTAAACATATTTTTTTAAACTATATTAATATTGTAATATACTTACAATAATGTTTAATTAACTTGACAGCTATTTAAAAATTATTATTCTAATTATCTGCAAGAATGAAATAAATGATTGTATAAATAAATAATACCAGCAACAGTATAATGAAATGTAAATAAAAATATGAACAAAAGCCGCTGTATCCTCGATAAAACATTACCGAAAGTTATGGCAATAATTTTCAGCAGTTCCGAAAGATTTTTCACGAGATACAAAGTGTACTTTGCATAAATTGTATTCTTATGTGGAACACATGCTCCGGGCTTATTAAGAAAATTTCCTCCTCCCAACGAGTTTTCTAAAAGTCTTAAAATTTTTAAAAGTCACTTAGACGCCACTTCCTTATGCCTCTTATTAGTTTTTATAGATTCCCTCAACTTTGATGGTCTTATATAAAGCGGCGAACCTCTTACATCCCTTGGAAGATTAAACATCGCGCGTAAATACAGCGACGCCGTAATATACCCCCCGAAATGAAAAAAAAAAAAAAAAAAAATCCTTAATACGCCAGGCGCGCGCGTCTTCAATCTCCCCGAGAAGATCAAAAGGAGGAATTTCTTATTACACAGCCGAAATAAGGTTTTGTTTACACGGACCCCGGGAGCGAGCGATATTTGCTCTCTCGCCGGGGCTCGATTATGGATGCCACTGAAGCGACGCCCGGGGAGCGCGCGCGCGACACTGTTTTCCCCGGAACCAGGTTGAAATTACACCCCGAGAGGTGCGTCAACATCGCGGGTTTAGGAATTTAAAATTTAGGAGGGTTAGCCCCAGTCTTCCCTAATGGAAATTCAAGCGGATAGTCCCTACCTCCCCCCTTTCCGAGAGTTTCCAGACGAAACAATGTAACTAATCTATTATCTGCGCCGTGTAACGCACCGGAGACGGTGTAGTGTTTCTCGCCCCCTTGGGCGACTCCGCCGGAAGGTGAAAGCCGATGAAGAAAGTACTTATCTGCATTTCTCGCTGGTAAGGGGATACCTCGACAAAGTGGCTGCTATCAATTGTTGTTTTTTTTTCCTCTATCGCCTCTTCCTCTCGATTTAGTCGACAAAAATCTCAGTTATTCTCTTTGGTATAGTCTATGCTTTACCCGATAGCGCGCGGTTTATTAAGACTTTATTTATTTGCTTATTCGGTTGCTTAATATGATAAGGTAAGATTCTGGGGAAATTTTACGAAAAAGTCAATTTTTATGACAATTTATTTCTTTAGGAAGCATTTCAGAGTGAATCAAAAAGTTGCAACCAAGATTTGTTTGCGTTGAGAATATGAAACCATATACACATTTTTTTCAGCGCATCCTTACTAAAAAAGAGAATGATGTGATAAAAATCGGATGTGCATGTGCTAAAAACGTCGATATTATTGGCAATTCGGATTTTGCATGAAAAATTCCATTATGTCAATCATCGGGAAATAATCGACACGTATTTTTTCTTTTTTCAATTTTATGTTGTACAGGGTGAGTCAAAAATTATATGGAAACCCTTGAACAGTTCATCGGGTATGCATTTTATGGAAAAATATTAGACACAAAAGTTTTAGGAAATCTCTCTGGCTTTTCGATGGTGTCCTTGGATTTGACCTTGACCATGATCTTTTGAACACTTTTGGGTCTAACATTTTTCCACAAAATTTCTGATGAGTTGTTCAGGGGTCTTCCATATTTTTGACTCACCCTGAATATAGCGTACAATAGTGACTTCACGCAATTTTTGGAAGTTCCAAATTTTTTCATGCAAACACCCAATTTATGTCATATCTATGACCACACTAAATGTCAAATTATATATAATTATAAATATGACGCTCAAATTTTACGCGATACATTCCTTTTATATCAACAACAGAAAACCGAACTTTCATTTCGTAAAAGTAAATTAAATGCTATGAACATTTTTATTTTTACCACAACGTCATATTAACTTTAACTTTAACTTTTTTAAATTTATTAATTTTGTTATCTAATTTGATTAATTAATTAATTACTCCTTTATTTAGATTGATAGTGTGATCTACCTCTGCGAGATTAATATTGTTTATATTGAAACATTAACAAGTGCACCCTGCTACGTCAAAGTTAATTATTAAATTAATATTTTTCTTTGTTAGTTATATTTGTTTGTAGATATCTCATGACCCTGTTGTTATTAAATAAATATTGTACGTACATAATAATTATTCTAACAATATGCTTCCTATCATAGTTTTGATTAAAAGCCCATTGTAAATCAGCATAAAATGGTATAATTAGTACAAATTAAATACAATTATCGTCGGGAATAATGTGATTAATTAATAACGAAAACGTGCAACAATTTGATTGTAAAACAAACATCTATCGAAATAAAAAAAGCTGAAAAGCGTAACAATTTCCTCGAAAGCCGCGCTTTAATTAAAAACAGCAATAATAAAAGAAAAAAACGATAGTTCAGCAATAATAAAAGAAAAAAACGATAGTTCAGCAATATTGTCCGCGATACAAATGAATTTTTAATGTCCGTAACTGTGCACACTTAAAAGCGATATCCCCGGGTATCAATAATGGCCATCCCGGAGTCAACATTCGCCCCGATTTCCCGATAAATTATTGCCCGTACAACAGCGCGCCGTATACACCTTTTGTATATTATTTACCGTCTCTCTCTCCCCCCTGCGCGATTTTAAAATTACCGCTCGAGTTTGAAATACACATTTGGAGTACCACTCGCTGTCCACTCGGCGCTCGAAGATTTATGAGCCCGGCGCGCGGTCACCTGCGCGCAGATTCCGAATCGATATGAATTTTTTACGAAGCGGCAAACTCGCGCGGGTCTCGCTCGACCGAAGAGCAAAGTGGCCGTGTGCATACCTGCCTACCTCCGCGCGCGTGTACACACACGTGTATATATAGTGCGCGTGTGCGCTGTGTGTATATATATGTTTACCCTCGCGATTTCCGCCGAGGCGGGGCTTTAAAAAAGTCGGTGGGGCGCGGTTCTCTCTCCTTTTTTTTTTGAGCGCCAAGCGCGAAAAAGTCAAGCGGGCAAATTAGCCGCGGAAAAATTTATCGGAAACAATTAAAATTCACGGGGGCTCGAATCGTCGGGGCGCAATTAGCGCGCGTCTCGAGTTATGAGCGACAATAATTATGCCGCGGGCCGGGCACCTTCTCTTTCTCGCCGGGAATTCGACGCCGCGCCCGATAAAATCTCGGGGAGAAATTCGCGCGGGTAACTACACCTGGTGACTTTTTTTTTCCTGGGTGGGTCGGGGGAGTTGGAGAGTTGCGGATTTGCATGTCGAGGAACGTCTCTTGTATTTTTTATAAGCGGAATAGTTTTGTTTGCCGGGCTTACCTGAGTGATTGGAAAAAATCGCTGGAGGTTGATTCTTGCGACGGGTTTTTTTATGTTTATTCATCGCGTGGTTTGTTTAAGTTTTATTCGTTTATTTTTATTGTTGCGGTTTGAAAGTTTGGTGAATCTTTTTCTTTATATTTTAGTAAAAATATGTTTCGCACTGAACAATTAGCTTCTTTCGCTATTATGTGATGGACGTGTGTTAATTAAAAGTTTAAAAAAATTTTCCGTTATTTATTCAAAATTTTGCGTTGCTTTTACAATCAATTGCTTAAAATCATAAATCAACATGACAAAATATTTCAAGAATGTTATAATATTTAAACAGTTCGAGAGTTCTACACTGTGCTTTTTCAACGGAAATATCATCAAAGAAGATCCTAAAGAAAAAATAAAATAAAAAATATTCATAAACAAAAGTAAAAAGTAAAAAAAAAGTACAATGTAAAATTTTTCAGATTGTAGAAAGAAGACTCGAACGTTCGTTGGATTAATATTTTGGAGAAAACAGGTCTCGAATGATCACGTACGAACA
>JAXIUT010055188.1:0-10377 GCA_035586675.1 Eurytoma californica | reverse complement strand
TTCGTCAAATTCCATAGTTGGATAATAGTCAAAATTAGATGGCCAACAGTGCCAAGTCAAAAAGATTTTCAAACTGGTAGTTAAATTGGATTTTACTACGTTTGAAAAATAATAATAAGAATTAATAGCGAAAAGAGTTACTCTTTCCTCTCCATTGTTACGAGTAATGGACTTTACTTATTTTATAGTAATTGATGTTAAAATTTTTATGAAAATTTTATTACGGGACTGACTAGCTTTAAGAATTGTTTATTGATAACAACAATATAAATTTCTCAATCGATCCCATCCAATTAAATTAAATCCTTTAGGTTTCACAGCATTCTACCATTATTTTTTAAGAGAAGATTTCGCGATTTGAAATAACATCGTTATCAAACGGTAAACTAAACCGTGATATATACATTCACATCAAAGTAAGGAAAGTGCGTCTGCACAAACGACACGCAATACCAAAAGTACGAGCATCCAAACCTAAATTCCGCAAGCCGCAGGCAGCGCAATAGGCATATCGTTATACCGGGCGGGCGCGCTCGCGATATCCCCGTCGCTCGTGGAAAATCGATAGCGCTCGAAAGATCAAGCGCGCGCGCCTCCTTCGCGCGTCTCATCGCGGAAAATTTCCGCGCGGCGGACCATTTCGACGGCGCGCGATAATCTCACGTGACACAAAGCGCGCCGTCGTCACGCGACGCGCGTCAGCCCTGCATGTATGCGAAAGAGGCCCGGACGTGGCCCCGCCGGGAGAGGGTACTCGCGCATGCGAGATTTGACGCGCCAGCGTCGATTCAATTACAAGTTCGAGCGCGGCTCGCGTGCCTCGGCCGGCGCACCGCGGGGGCCGTTCGATGCATGTCGGATAATGCGGGAGACTTTTTTTTCGTTCGCGACCTTTCTCTCTCTCTCTCTCTCTCTCTCGTCGGACATTTTTTTTTCTTCGCCGCGATGATACGCACGCTTGATTAGTTTAACCCCGGGGGAGGAGTGGGATTTTTTAAAAAGGCTATAGGCGGCTGGGAAAATGTTTGTTCGACGATGTTTCTTTTTTGGTGGGCATTTAGCGAGAGTGTGTAGAGCGCGTTCTACTTTTTTTTGCGAATGACAGTCACGGGAATTATTTTTTTAAATTGTATCATTTTTAGAAAGGGTATAGTTCAATGACGTGGATTTACTCAATTAAGTAATTTGGATTGAAACATTTGTTTTATGAAAAGTGGAGATTTATTAAGGGTTTTGTAAAAAATACAAAATAAAATGTTAGTGTTTAGAAGGAACGAGCAAAATAAAAGCAAAAGCGAGGAGTAAAAAGTTAAAAAAAAATAAGAAATAAAAATGTTTACACTATTAGATAAAAAACTTGATCTCTTTATCTCCGGATCCACTTTTGTATAATACGTATTATTCAATAGTATTCTTATTTTTTCAATAACGGTGATTTTCAAATGTTTGACTAGTTTTACTGATTTTGTTCAGAAATTGATCGCCGTACAAAGTCCGTTTTTCCATATATTTTCTACTAAATCAATGGGTTTAAAATGAATAGGCTCGTAACGGTTTGTTACAGCACTACAAGTTTTTATATTGAAAATAAAAAAAAGGAGAAAAGCTATTTTCAGGATAGCGGAATATAATGGAAGGTATGGCGAAAAATATGGATTGTTGAAAATATGAAAACAAATATAACGGCTAAATAAAAAAAATACTTTTATTGGGTTTTTCATTTCAAATTGATTTTTTTTTCTTTTGTGGTTTTTTCAAAACTATATCATCTTTTACTGGGTTCCTTTTTGTTAGTTTAAAAGTTTATACCATAATTAGTGTTATTAATTATTCAAATATTAGGCAAACGTACTATTATTCATAATTATTTAATCACGTACTGTATAATTAGTTTCACATTAAACAAAAGTAAATGATAAAATGTCTGATCAATCATAGACAATTACTACTGATTACCGTGAGTAAGTGCTTGCAGTTACACGAAGCTACCTCGCTATCTTTCATTATATTGAATCGATACCTTTTCCAACTCGTTCATAGGAACTGCGTTCTGCAGCAATCACTTCTAATCCAATTTGACGAAAAGCCCATCGTAAAACACCAGCGTCATGTTCGATTTCATTCGTCCGCGTCGCGAGGAACGAAAGACTTTTCACTGGGGCTCGGCGTCGGCTCTTGTCTTTCCGGCGCAGCGAATCCTCCGACAGCGAGGTGCCAAGTACTCCGCGAAATGAGCGTTTTTACGAGGCCCGGTAATTCCTCCGGCGGCGCGGCTCTCCTTGACCAGCGTCCACGAGCCATCTGGGCTCTCCGCCCGAGAGCCTCGGGAAATTCGCGCGGAATTTATGGCCCCTTTTTCGTTATTTCGCGCGGCCACGCTCTGCGGTGAATTTTCGGTGTAGCTGCGCTTTTTTTTCTCTCTCGGGCCGTAGGGTGTTGGTTTTACTGCCGGGGTGGGTTGAAAAATATGTCGCGATATAAAGAGCGATAAGGCTGACTTGAATCGTAATCAAGTTCGTTCTTATACCTTCTTCTTATTCTCCGACCTTTTCCTTTTTTACTAAAGTTGGAGTATAAAAATGGGTAAAGTATATGAACATTTCCTGAGTGGTGAATAAAAAGTGGGTTAATACAGTGTTACGGGAGGGAAGAAGAAAGGGAACGAGAGGAGACTTACGGAATCAGATGTGGTGTTTGGAACTAGGGCTCTCAAGACGCCCTTCGGTTCTCCTCTGTTTGCTTGCCGGGGAACCTCCGGGTGGAGCACAAAACCAGACGCGCAACCCTTTTTCTCAACTCTTTTCTTTTGGATACGATGAGAAAACTGCGTGTCCGTGTGGAGTCCAAGGATCTGCTAAAAGTTACAGCGGCCCTTGATCTCATACACACCCACACTGGTTTTTTCTCACTCATTCGAAGAAAAAAATGAGAATTCCGTGGTAGCGCGTGGGAGTGGAGGGAGAAGGGGTTAAAAAAGGTGAGCCTCTTTTCTTCGCACCAGGAAATTTTTAGCCGTGGTGTCGCGCCAAGTGTAATCGTACCGCCGAGGCAAAAGGGAAAATTTTTTACGAGACCTTGCTAAAGTTTGGGGTAATGCGTGCTTCTCCCACTTTTATGAATAATGAATCCTATTTGTAAAAGGCAGTAATGAATTAAATTTTTTTCACCTCGGCCACATTTTGCGTTCTAAAATTGAGTGGAAATTTTATTTGAGGGCGGTTAATGTCAGGTCTGAACTTCGTGGATTATTTTGCTTGTTATCATGTTTTAGACTTAATTCTTTTATTTTTTATTTAATATTTGAGGTGAATTTAAAATTCAGAAAAATAATCAATTATCAAGAAATTCTTTTTACTTTAGAAGGCTATTTCTTTTTAATTTATATTTTCTCACAAAACGTTTAGGTTATTATGTATTTCAAAATTTGAGTTAAGAAAAAAAATCAGAATGGCATTCGATAAGAAAAATATTTAACTTATAAATTTAGATTAACTAGATAATTTTTAAACTTAATGAGTATTTCATTAATTTCTTTAAGCAAACAACAAATTTTTCGATTCTAATTAAAATATGCATTTCTTGCCAAAAGATTTTGAATTTTGGCGCCATTCGAGCGGGTGTTTAACCATTAACCAATTAAATTGCTCTTTCATCAAATTGTTTTTTAAAAGCATTATAACATTCACTGAGGAATAGTTAAAAATTGATAACGAATTCATTGTCAAATAAATTTATAAGCAATAATAAAATATCTAAAGAACAACGATTCATAATACCCCTAACATTAAATTAACCCATTTACTTTACACATCCACCCAAAAGGGTAGTTAATTTTCAAATGAAATATCGTAAAACATGACGAAAAAGTGCGAGCGAGTAATTTTGCGCGCGATAGGGTTAAACAAGGCTCGTTCCAAAAAAGAGCTCGTAAAAACGCGAACAAATCCCTCGGGTCTAATATTTCAAACGCCGCGCAATTTCCCGAAAAACTACAAAATAAGCCGGGGCCGCCGCCGCCGCCCGCCGGCATAATTTTTCCTCGCCGACCGAAAAATACAGTCGCATTCCCCGAGCCTCCCACCGCCGCTCTGTCTCCCTCGCAACGCAGGAAATTAAGTCTGCAATATTAATTCAGGGTGAGGGGAGGGGCTCGCGCGCATCTCACGGCATAGCGCCGCGGAAAAAGGCGCGGTAGGCGACGCCGCTGGAAAATTGAACGCAATTTGCGCCGCGAGGAGAGGGGCATGTGTGTTCTTTTTTTTCAAACTTCCGGATTAAAAGCAGCCGACGCCACGTGCTCGTTGTCGCGAAAATTGCGCGCTTGTTTCCGCGGATTATACCCCGGGCCGCATGCGCGCGGAGAGTCCGCGCGCATCCGGCATTACACGCTCGGCGCTTCGATAAGCGCTAATTGCATTAATGGAAATCGTCGAGATTACGCAGGCGCGTCACGTATGCAGATTGCTGGGATTGCGTGTGTGTAGCTGTGAGGAGGGAGAAACGTCTGAACTGCTTAGCATTAATCACATGGCTACGTGTCTTTTTTCTTTTTTTTTCGTAGATATTTTCAGAAGAGACTAAACTTGTTTTCATAATTATTCTGTGCTGACGCAGTAGGAAAAATAATTTCTTGTCTTTTCAAAAAAATTACCTGTGTATTAAATGGCTGATTGTCCTCGTTAAGTAGAATTTTTTCGCAAAAAGTGAATGCCAATTCCCAGCACGGTGTAAGCAGAGACCGTAAAATTGTACGACGATAAAAAAATTCTTGCCAATGGATTCACAATTATCTTCCTCGCATATGATGCTATTCTTTTTTTCTTAATTTTAATACAGCAGTTTGAAATTTGCACTGAAAAAAAAATTTATTTCGAGAAAAGTTAGTTGCTTAGAAGATTAAAAATTAAAATATTACAATTCCGATACAAATCCAATTTATATACAAAATAATTGAATAGAAAATCGGTCTTCATTGAGATTTTTCGGATTTCAGTCGCCTAGAGATTTATTCTGTCGCTTTTTCAAATCAATTATTTTATAGGTCATGAATGGGAGAGAAAAATAAATGGGAAAAATTACTGTAAATTATTTGAAATAGGAGGCCCACTTGAAACGTGAGTAAAATTACTGTAATCCTTGAAAAAATTACTGGTTTTGTAGTAAAATTTGCTATGATTATGGTAATTTTGTCAGCATTTGCAAAGGTAGGCGTGTTTTTTTTTAACAAATACCGATTTCTTAATAAATTAATTCACGAATAATAATTCTACGAAGAACAAGGGCAGAGAGAATACCAGGAATTTGCAAATAAATTTCAACGAAAGTATTTATTCTATGAAATATCGTGGGTGAAGTCAATTTACTGAAAATACAATTGGGTCTTTGCATAAAAAATTCCATTATATCCTTCTGATAGAATATTGAAAAATAATCGACACGTATTCTTTCTTTTTTTAATTTAACGTTTATATTTTATTTATATTGCAATTGTACGTGGAAAACCTCGTCGGACTAAACTAGAACCATTACTATTTACGCATCATATAGTATTTTTTATTATATATTTATTTTATTCGAAAATCTTCCTAATAATTTTTCACAATTGCTGGTGTATGTAATTAGCATTCATCTTTCAAAATATTTAATGACTACTTTAGTATATTATATCTTAATAAAAAAGAGAACTAGTGGCTGATTATGTCTGTCTTGTTCTACTTACTACCGAGAAAAATTTATGAACGTATTCATCTTTCAGGGAAATCCTGTAATCTACCTTAGATATTTTTATAATGTAATAAATAAATCTTTAGACACATAATTAAATTATAAAAATTATGCAAAGCACAGCTTCTAATTTTATTAAAGTTAGAAAACAAACTTCAATAAGTATAAAACAATCTCATAAACCTAATCTACACCTATAAAGTTTAGTATAAATTACAATTTTGTATATACCATCCAATTAGTTCCAGAAGGGTAATTTGTAATTCTCTCTTCATTAACTGAAATCGAAGAGAATTCATAATATCAATGAACAGCCTCTAAATGTACGATTAATAGCAGAACTTGCAAATCCAACTCGCGTGCTCTTGCAGCCTTACTTTGTCGGGGGGCAAAACAGCGGCGATAAGGGAATTAATTAGCCGCCTCTGAAGAATTTACGGGATGCGATGTTCGTTCTCCCCTGGCGATGTGTCGCGCGACCGTTTCAATTAGGGGATCGAGCCGCCGCCGGCCCGCGGAATACGCATCGCGCTAATTACGCCCGACTGGCCTCCCCGCGGCGCCAGACGCGTCGGCTCGCACGCCGATTCCACGCTCATTTCCTGCGCGCTACGCTACCGGGGACTTTAACCTTTTAATTGTGCGATGACTCGGAAAAAAACGAGGTGGATTTGCCCATGTTATTTTTAGGTACTTTGTGCGCTGTCTATTTGTTTACTCGCTTTGAGCTATGTTTACTGTCTAATGTTTACATGAATTTTTTTGGGCGAAATGCTAATCGCGGATTTTATTTTTTGTTACAGGTGAGTTTTTCAAAGAGATGATGTGATACTTTCTTTTACCTTCACCAGGATAACGTAAGTTTAAATAAATAGAAATTATTAATACATTTATTTACTTATGGAAGAATAATTTTATTGTATATCATCCAGGTTAAAAATGAATTTTGTATAATCATGCATAATTGTTCGTGGAAATAAACCTAATCATATACAACCATATATTTATGTATAATTATATAAAGTCACACATACTCGTCATATGTGGATATAAAGACTTGAACACCCCCATAACTCTTCAGGATGAAATACTATAAAAAATGTTTAATATAAAAGTGGTATGATTTAAGCGGTGTCCTTCTCTTTGACCTTAATTCTAATTTTCAAAGACAACTTACTTTAAAATTTCAAGTAGACATCTACATTATTTTATTTCAGAAATCTAACATTTTAACATCTAATAAGAAATCAACAATTTTTTGTTGGATATCCTGATAGATCATTTGAAGGTCGAAATCCTTTTAGTTAACCTTGTTTTAACCGTGAAAAGTCAAGATCACAAACAAGGTCACCGCTGAATTTGTTTTTTGAAATCGTATAACTTTTATTTTAAACTTTTTTTTATAGTATTCCATTCCGAAAAGTTTTCGGGGGGTTCAGATCTTTTTGGGACATCCACTATGTGATCGATCATAGTTCTGTAAATACCTAACTCAACCATGATTAAGCTCGATATGATTCCGGTTAAATAGTTGTATTTTTAATGTATATAATTTTATACCCGTTGATACAAAATTAATTTTTATAGCTAGAATAATAAAAAAATTTGCAATTATTTAACAGTGATGCTAAGTACGTTAAAATTACTACATTCTTTGAAAAGATTAATATCAAGAGTACTGAGCAAACTTTCTTAAAGATAAGTTACTTCGATGACAGTAATAATTTACTCCCCGCAAACTCCTTTAAAAATTATAAGAATGAAGATAGCTAAGTGCCGCGGCTCTTAACGACAGTGCATTACATTCAGGAGAACTTGTCCCATCGCGGAATTAAAAAAGAGTTTGCACAATCACTCTTTCGACCTTTATTCCCATCATTATCATTCCGCATACCGTTGGTACGTCCCTCATTACCCGACCTCGTGCGTCTATCAATTATTTCCGTTTACATCGCGCGTCGCATTAGCCCGTTCGGATTGAAAAAATAAAGCGCGACCTCGCGATCGAACCGCGTGTTGGTAGTGTTCATTATGCATGCACGCCGGAAGAGCTGCTTCGGTTAACCCGCGAAGGGAGAGGGGGGTGTGCGCCTAACGCGAGTTTGATTTTTCCCGACCCACCCGACGGCTTACCCGGCCATTTTTCCAGGCGGCGCGCACTTAAGCGGATTTCGATTCTCTCGCACCCAATGCTTCGCTCGGCTTCGTGATGCTCCGCTCGCGCAATATTGCCCCGTCGACGGGACGGCCCGGAGTGAAATGTCACTTACCGGCGGACCGCCCAATGGACTTGCTCGCGACGTTGATATATAAACTGATGGGTACATTTTTTTTAACGATGATGCATGCGATGTCTACGTGTTAGGCAATTAGATTGTGTGAACATTATTGCAATTTGAGACTTGTAATTGTTATGCCAATGTCGAGAAAGGGTAGAAATTAGTTTTGTTATTTGATGTTGCTGAAGAATTTATATCAATATTTATAAAAGTTGAATTTAGTTTTTATAGGTACTGCAATGCAATTTTATTTTTAATTTGTTCAAATTTATAATTTAGTTATATTGAAATTTTTTATTCTATAATACCTATAATGTAGTTGATTTGTATTTATAGAAAAATTTTAGGGAAAAGTTATAAATTTTTTAATATAAAGTTTTAAACGTAGCTAGCGGCTGACTAAAACTGACTTGTTCTACTTATCGAGGTAAAAATCCTCTTTCGGGAAAAAATTTCATATATCTTATCTTTTACGTGTCTTATGGAGCTGGAGCTTTAACTGCTCATTCTTATGAAGTTTTTAAACTTTTAAAATTTTTTTAATACCAAAGTAAGATTAGTTTCAATTTCAAGACAAATTGCCGATGAGTCAAATGGTAAAGGGTCAAGTGGTGATTTCTTAGCGCAGATTGTCGAGATTTCGCTCATGGAGTCAGTTAGAATTACCCGTGTCAGTGTCTAAAGCAGCGAACACTACATCCTGGAGATTTCAAGTTATCTCCTTTACAGTACCTGAGACGATCAGCTTGCTATTCCGAGGAAGCCGAGGAAGGAGCACTTTCCCACCCTCATACCAAGCTTCATCCTACTCAAAGCACATCAGAATTTCCCTAAGTACATCAGTGTTTAACTGAACATGTTTTCGAACCTGCAAGTACGAAATAATTATAATATTCTAATCTAATCCGAAATGCAGCTTTAGATTTCAAAAAATTTACATCCAGTTAGGTATGAAAAATAACAGTAAACGTTAAAGTTACATAATTATGCTATCTTTGATTGTGAGTTAAACATAACTGTCACTTCAAATAATTATCATGTAAGAAAAACTTTACAATCAAAAATCTAAAAATTATTTACGCTGTAAAATAGAATAATTAATTAAATTTCACTTGAGTGAATATTCATTTATTCTACGTTAAAAGTTTTCCATCGCTTAATATAATAAGTGGAAAATTTTTCACGGTAAATAAGTGATTATTCACTTATTTGAGTAAAGTCTCGCTTATTAATCTTTACATAGTAAGTTATTTATACCGTATTTGTCTTACGTAAATGTAAAAAAATGTTAATATATTCTCAAAAATACATTTTACTAGTTTGATCATTTTAAAAACATCGTGAGTCTCTACGATTGCCTTCCTGAAAGAGAAATGACCAAAAGTAGCAACCCGTTAAACTACTGCTAAATTTACACACTCCCGCTAGAAAGATATCATTAACGCGTCTTTTATTAATTATAGCGTCGCTTTTAATGCCTTTAAAATGATCACCAAAGCGGCCTCGTGTTTGTTCATCCCGGCATTTAAGGCTACTTCACCCACACGCGTGCGCGCGATAAATGGAGCGGCGAGTGAAATAAAAGGCGGCGGCGCGCTCGCAGCTGCGCCCGCGGATTAAAGCGCGAGTCGCGCGTGGCAAAAGAAGTTTCGTTTCGCAACAATGAAGCGGGGGCCGTAAATAAAAGGTCCGCCGCGATAATCTCGTCGCGCGCCGCGGAGAGCGCGAAATAATGCGTGGACGCGCGAGTTTCGCAGTTTATTCCGAGCGCGGGCTTTAAAGATCGGGAGATCCAGTTTTAATGCTCGTTACCGAATCGCATAATGAACCTTGCGGCACATAAAGGTTTCAATTGAGGATGGCCTTTCAAGCCTGCTCTTTAGTTTTGCTCGGTTGCGCGAAAATTTTTTATTAATCATCTGGCGAATGAAGTGAGACTTCACTGATACTTTTATGCACTTTTTTCTTCATGGCGGTCGCACGTTATATTGTTTTATGCGATGCAATAATATTTTTTCTATGGTTACGGCGCTATTCAGTGAACGTAAAAATAAATACTGACTGAATTCTGTGCATAAAATATTAGAGCCATAAAAGTTAATAGATTTAAAATGAGACATTTAATGTGATTATTTTATTATTAAAAGTAAAAAACAGTAACTTTTTAATTTGCAAGAAAATAGCTTATCAGGTTCTCTTCGATTACGATAAAATTGGATATTTGCGTGAAAAATTCCATTAATTTATTTTTAAAAAGATATTATACATTTAAAAAACATTATATTTCCATGAGTAACTAAAAAACCGCTGCCAATAGATTGGCACGTAGCTTCCTCCAATTTAATTTTAGATTTCATTTTTTTAATTTAATAAT
>JAXIUT010055157.1:0-10379 GCA_035586675.1 Eurytoma californica | reverse complement strand
TCCTTCAGGAGTATTTATCACTGAAGAACATGGAATGTCATTGACACGATTCTGCATTTGTTGCTCATTGTTAACATTATTTTCTAATCTACGGTTTTCTCTGTACCGTCTAACTCTTTCTGCAGTTTGAATTCGTTTTTCATGTCTACGTAACTCTTCTTCTTCAGGAGTATTTATCATTGATGAACACGGAATGTAATTGACACGATTCTGTAATTGTTGCTCATTGTCGACATTATTTTTTGCTCTATGCTTTTCTCTATGCCGTCTAACTCTTTCTACATTTTGAATACGTTTTTGACTATCACATAATGCTTCTTTTTTAGGAGTGTTTATTGTTGACGTACATGGAATCTTATTAACACGATTCTGCAATTGTTGCTCAACGTCAACATTATTTTTTGCTTTATGATTTCCTGCGCATCGTTCTTGACAGAAATCACCGTTAAGACGTAATTTTTTTCCTTTAGGAACACTAATTGTTGATGAATATGGAATTTCATTATCGCGATTCTGGAATTGTTGATCATTGTTAACATTATTTTCTGCTTTACATTTTCCTCTGTATCGTTTAGCTATATCTGCAGTTTCAATACATGCTTGATGTCTACATCGCTCTTCATTTTCAGAAACACATTTCTTTTTATAATTTGACACTACTATTATTAATAAGCGAGAGGAGTACGCCGCGAGAGAGATAGGCGCCGTAAGGAATGCGTCCCGGCTGACGCCACGAACTTGCGAGTCACCGCGTAATATTACTGTTTACTTCAAAAATTAATAACTTATAAACTAATGATCCTATTTAAAACCGCGAATAATAAATTCAGGAATCTTATCCTTCTTAATCATGTAATAATTAAATTCATCAAGGTAAAAAAGAAACGTAAAATATTGGATTTTATTTGGGCGTTACAAAGTATAGAGAGTGCCTCGTTAGGGTGCAGCGCATGGGTGCCCTTAGGATTGCGTGTGTCTATAGGACGGTTTCTGCCTCAGCGGTCCTGGTGATCTCGGATGTTATCCCAATAGAGCTGTTAGCACTAGAGCGGCAGCGAATGTACAGCAAGAGCTCGGAAGTGGTAGAGCGGAGGCAGCAAAGGAATAGCGCAAAACTGTAGTAAGTGAATGGCAAACTCGGTGGGAAAGCGAGACTATTGGACGTTGGATGTTTAGGTTGATAAATAAAGTCGAACCGTGGATAGGTAGGGATTTTGGAGAGGTGAACTTTGAAGAGTACAAATATTGCAGCTATCACAAAGATGACGCGGAGCACACGTTCTTCGTATGCACGCGATGGGAAGAGAAGCGACGAAGGGTGGAAGGCTTGACAGGTAGGCGACACCCGACATCATAGTGGATTGTATGTTGAAGAAAAAAGAATGGTGGCAGGTAGTGGCAGCCTTCGCAGAGGAAGTGCTGCGCACTAAAATCACCGATGGATGCTTAGAAGGATTAACGCATGGGCGATTCCACCAAAGGAAATTAGAAGAACAGGCTAAACCGATAGGTGTAAGACAAGGCGCCCCCCCCCCCCAGTGCGCTCTGCAACTTATATAACACCAGTCACAGTCCCCCCTCCCTTCTTCCCTTTCTCTCTTCTCTTCTTCCTGTACCTACATCCCAACATTAATTATCGCCTCTACCCACTTTTCCACCACCCCGCCCAACCCCCAACCCTAACCCCCCGCCCCACCTCCAACATCCCCCACCAATCCCAACCGACCCCCATCTGTAGGGGGTTGATAACGTCAGCATTACACTACGTCAGCGTTACACTACGTCAGCGTTACAATGACTTTTATTAGGTAGTATTTATTAAAACCAGAGTATATACAAAAAAAAAAAAATTAAATGTAATTGTATCGCACATTTAACATTACAATAAAGTAATCCAGCAGAGGAAAGAATTCCTGCGCGCTGGTCTGGCTCTATATAAAACTAAAGAATACTAAAAACTAACTTAAAACTAAAAGGAACATGCATCTTTCAGATCTCTGTACTTGTATCCTAGTAACACAGTTACTAGGTCAAATCAGAAAATCGCAATGTGCATGTTTTTGTTTCTTAATTTTGCTTCTTCTTTATCTCAATATTTTGCTAAAATAGATCTTGGTGTGGTGAATATTTCTGTTGATGCATTTCTGCTTCTTTTGTATATTTCCTTTTTGATGTTATTGAGTCTTGCAGGACAAGTTAGACCAACTGCACATGTCACTCTATAATGTGGGAACATTTCTCTATGCTGTAAAATTGAATCACATCTGCAGGTTAATGTTGTAATATTGTAAATCCCGTTTAATACTACAAGGGACCCGGGCTGGTTTATTTTATAATTTATTATGGGCGCCAGGTGCTTCTTAGGCACCAATTTGGGTCCGCTCGGCTATTCAGTCGGACTCAGAGGAGGTCCGCTGACGCTGGTCCCCGAGATAGGACCGAAACTCCTCGAATGAACTGCTCCGCTTGGGCTAATAACCCAATAACCCAATAACCGCCGCCCGCTCGATTGCTGAAAAACTCGCGCACACAAAGGGGAAGAAAGGGGCAACACATAAATCCAATCACTCGCGTATTCAGTTTCACTTCTGCTGGATTTATTATATTAAATGTGTATGTACAGTTGTCGGGGGGAAAGGAGGTATGTCGCGTCGCGTTCGCGGGGAAGTCGCGGGGAGGTCGCGGGTGAGTCGCGGGGAAGTCGCGGGTAATCTCGGGGCTCACCGTGGTCTCCTCGTTTTCCTTCAACTCCTTCCTCGGCTCCTTGGCTCTCGTGCCGGATTCTGCTTCGCGCGTGACTCGACACTACTCGCTCGCGTATTCACTCGCGTATTCGCTCTACTCTCACTACTCACGACTATGTCTCGATACTCTGGGTGGGTGGGCAATTTTCCGTGCGGGTTTAGCGAACGGTCAAACGAACAATGCCGGGCCGGCCCGCGGATTTCCGCCGCGAACCGCCTCGGACAGGCCGCGAACCGCTTTCGGCCGATAACGGCGCTTCCCGCGGTGCTGCCCTGTATACCGCGTCGGCGGCTTGTGCGCGTGTCGCCGCTTTTACGAGGTGGAAGCGCCGGGTTGCGACCTCGGCGGCGCCTCGCATCTCGATTCTCGGCTGCTGCCCGTGACATCATTCGCGCGTGGTCGTCTCTTCTCTCTCGCTCCCACGGTGCTTGCTCTCCTGGCTTGGGTGCGCGCGCGCGCGCATTACCGGCCGAGCTGCCACGTGCTCGCCGGCGTACTTCGTCGCGTCTTCCTCGTCGCGGCCCTCCTTGTCGCGTCGCGTATCCCAGTGCGCGGTCCTTTTCGGGTGAGTGTCGGGTGTGTGTCGTGTGAGGATCGTGTATGTGTTGTGTGTGTGTGTGTATGTGTGTGTTGTCTTCGGGTGCACCCTGGCGCGGCCTGGAGTCCGGCAGGGCCGGCCAGGCATCATGGCGGCCGCCGTGCCAGCTGACGCGCCGGTTATGATGTGTGATGCTTGGCGCGGGGCCGGGGACCCGACGGCTCCGAGCCTCTAGGTCGCGCCGCTTCCTCACGAGGACGCTCGCGGGGTAGAGAAGGGCGGGCATATCGGCCTGCACGGCCTCCGAGCGCGGGCGGCTCCTCGCCGCTCCTTCTCTCTGTCTCTCTCTCTCTCTCTCTCGCACTCTCCGCGTATACCGGCTGCCAGCTTTTCGCGCCTGCAACAGTGTGTAAGTAGGCGCTGCAGCCGACAGCCCGGCGATGCAGTCCTCCCGAGGTCCCTTATAGTGATGGGAAAATTCCCATCACAATGTAAAAACGATGTCATCAATAACTATCAGGTCTTTGTATTTAGGCTGATTTTGCAGATACATGGTACTTGTAAAAGTTTGGGTCCCTCTTATTCATCTATAGAAATATAGAAGAGCTTTATTACTACTTAGATAGTGTCATGTAGGTGCATGCGTCTAGTGACTAGCGCCACCACTACATGTACGGCGTATGCATGAGGCAAGTCAGTACTGCGGCAGCATTCTCCTACACGCTACACAATAAATTACACTTGCTTAAATAACAATTTGTTTAGTTATTTACCTTAAAGAACCTAAACATAGCAGATAGTTAATGTCTTCGTAAGACATTCGATAACAATTAGTTTTTTCTATACGATTCCCTGGTGGAGTTGCTTCTGCTCTTGACCTAATTATTCTTGCATTTCTTTTTGCTATTTCATCGATTTGTGAGAAAGTCGACTCTATAGGCTTATATTGTTCATTATGAGTTATTTTAGTTACTTCTTTCTGTTCGTTCACAAAGTGTGTATGCATCATACCATTTAAGAGGATGTGAAATCCTCTTGTAGGAATCTGCATTATCGGTATAAGCATTTTATTTATTATTAAAAGTGAAAATCATTTTTCAAAATTCGGCCAACGTACTGCTCTCCGCAATTTTGTAAGGAAACTGTAAAAAAATTTCAGCCATTTACATCTACAAATGGCTTGAGGATATGGTTTGAAAATTTTTCAAATAATTTCGTAAAGTTGGTTAAGAATGAAAAATTTTGATATGTATCAATTTTTCAAATATTTTTGCTAAGTTAGATATTAATGAGATCGGTCTATAATTATTATGTAAATGCTTTTCGTTCGCTTTATGTATAGGAACGATTTCAGCAACTTTTACTGCATCCGGCCATATTTCTTTTTCAATGCACAAATTATAGATGTACATTAAAGGGTTGCATATATTGTAGACTATTGTTTTAAGCACTTGTGAGTTAATTCCATCTATTTCACCATTTTTATTTTTCATGTTTATAATTATTTCTTTTATTTCTTGTTGAGTTACTGGTTGAATGAAAAAGCTTTTGGAATTCATATCGGGTAATTTTATTTCTACATTTTGTGGTGTTTTAATTTGATTAGTTAGCTTTTCTCGAATAGAACTGAAATAATAGTTTAAACTTCCAGCAATTTCCGTGGCATAGTAAATTTTTTTATTATTTACTTTTAGGTAGTTTATATTGCTATTTTTTGTCCTTTTTTTCCTATTTTACCTTTAATAAAATTCCATAGGCTTCTTTGGTCGCTCAAATTTTGTTCTATAATTTTTTTATCATAATCTTCTTTTGCTTTATTTATAATTTTTTGTCAGGTTTTACATAGTTTTTATAATTTGTCATCTTTATATCGTTGTTAGAATCTTTTTTCCAAATTTTATATAGATTTTCTTTGGTTTGACACGAAATAATAATTCCTTTTGATATCCAATTTTTTCTTTGTGTTTTTTTATTATGTTTTCCTTTTTTGTTTGTTTCTTCCGATTTATTTATGAAATATTTGTTTTTGTCAATTAGGGTATTTATGGCGGTGTTAGGGTCATCTGTTTGATGTATTTCTAGCAGTTTACAGTACCTGCAATGTTTTGTAATTTTCGGTAATTTATTCTATTGATAAAGAATGCTTTAACGGTCTTGCGGAACTATTTATTCAAGAGGTAGAAAATACCCACCGCTTGAATTAATAGCCGTAATTCCCTCGGTCCACTATGGTTGGTGGAGTTCACGAGGGCGGCTAACCAAAAAAAAATTTTAAGCGTTTCGTCCTCGATCGGTGGAGTGGACTCCTCAGTAAGGCTCCACCGTGGTTTTTTGGTTAAAATTTGTTTTGGTTGACCGTCCTCGTGAACTCCACCAACCATAGTGGACCGAGGGAATTACGGCTATTAATTTCAAGCGGTGGGCATTTGCTACCGCTTGAATAAATAGTTCCGCAAGACCGATAAAGCATTCTTTATCAAAAACTGATTTTGGGAACGATAGAGTCATTTTGTAATAATTTATTCTATTATTGTTTTGTTTTTTAGTAATTTCTTTTTTAGCTTCTTTCAGTTTTAAAAATATTGGGTAATGGTCGTTGAAGGGTGTTTCTAGGATAAAAGATTTATGTTTTATTTTATTTGATTGTATGTAAAAGTTGTCTATGCAGGAACCTTTGTTATTATTAACATCTGATGGTCTCATTATGCTGTTAATCTCTGGACAGTATCCATTTTCTAGTAAAATTTCTAGGAACTCTTGATCTATTGTATCTTGGTTTACTATATCTG
This sequence comes from Eurytoma californica, assembly GCA_035586675.1. Lineage (NCBI taxonomy): Eukaryota > Metazoa > Arthropoda > Insecta > Hymenoptera > Eurytomidae > Eurytoma > Eurytoma californica. Next base: position 4,307 of record JAXIUT010055157.1, on the reverse strand, counting down.
TGTTAAAGTCACCTAAAATCAGATTATTTTTGTGTCTTCTGTTTACTTTTATTAGTTCTTTAAAGTTCATTAAAAATTCTGTTTTATGCAGATCATGTGATCTGTATAAGGCTGAAATTGTTAGTTAATTTTTATTTTCAAGAATAATTTTTGTTTTTATAATTTTAAGTTTATTAATTCGCACTATTTTCGTAGTCTCAATTGTATCTTCTCTTATATAAATAGCTACACCGTATGATTTATTAATTGTGCTTTGATTGTAATATAATTTATAACCATTAATTTTGAAAAATTCATAGTGGTCGAGCTTCCAAGTTTCAGTGCATACTATAATACAAGATTGTTGATGAAAACCATTAATTTATTGTAATTTGCGTTTAGACTTCTAATATTTAAACATACTATTACCTCATTATCTGATGTTAAGTATTTGTTTAGGATGTCTATGTTATCAATATTTTTTTCATTATCAAATAAATCTCCTTCAAGATCTAGATTCAAGAGTTGGCGTTTTCAGGCTTTGTGTTGTTAAAGTACCGGCTGGTATAATCCTCGGTTTTCTAATACTGTATACAGACCGCTGTAATTTTGGCTGCTCTATTTTACCGATATATCTCGGATAAGTAGGTTTTATTGGATAGTCAGTTGTTTCAATGTATTTATTTATTTTGTTTTTTAAAACTTGACACTGTTAACTGTTTATTGCACTATGGTTTGTATTGTAGTTGATGGTATCACTTTTGCATTGACTGGCTGGGTGGTTTCTTGCGCCACATGACACGTGGCTTGATTTGTGCATATTTTTGCACTGTGACCAAACCTTGAACAGTTGTTACAAGGATTGGTATTTATTATATCAAACACTCTACAATTTTGATATCCAACAAACATTCTATTATTGTTCTCTTCAATATACTTATAAATTTTTTGAGTGACTTCTAATATTGCACTAACAGTATTAGTTCTCGTGTTCGAGAAGATATGTAATACTTTGCACTTGTCATCAACGTGACTAAAATTTCTTTTGTTGATGTCTGCTTCAATTGCAATATCACTTTCAAAAATGTTATCTATATTGATGACTTTTACTCTTGGCTTTTAAATTTGTTCTTTTTTCATTTTAACTTTTTTAGATAACTCGTTTGTAACATTTTGGTTCATTTATGGTGGAAAGGAGAGTAAGGTTATCCACGAGTAGGCTCAATACACCCACTGTAAAACCAATGATTGTTCAGTGCACAATCATATAACAAACGTTGAGCACAATACACTCAAACCCCCTTTAAGGGGATGTCGTAGCAAAAGCTTAACTAAATTGCCGCCACGGCAGGAGGGCGCTCGCGGCAGGTGAAGCGATGTCAGTTTTCATCGCTTTGTGATTATAAAATAGTATTTTACCCAAAAGAAAGAGTTGACCGCCATAGCCACGGTTATAGGAAAGGCGTATGGTCAACTCTCGGCATGGAAAAATAATTAATTATTCCGTAAAGTTGGAACTGCTCCGCGTTGTGAATACGATGCCACGACGCCATATGCACATGCGCAAGCGCACCGACTAGGCTACAATGTGTTCTGAATAGGACGTCGTGGCATCGCATTCACTTGACGCGAGCGCCCTCCTGCCGTGGAGGCAATTTAGTTAAGCTTTTACTACGACATCCCCTTAATAATAATTGAATTACGGATTGTGTATTTAACTAGAAATAAACATTAAGTAAAACTGGAATTAATAATTAACAAAATATTTATTAATAATAATAATTAGAATAAATTAAATATAAAAATAAGTTCAATCAATTCGCTTACGATATTTACAAATTCGGATATAAACGGTTACCTATCGCAAATAAATATATTTTTAATATAATCGCGGAAACTATATCTACGCAGTAATCGGTCTCGAGGAGAGGAGCTCGGCTCAGGACACCGAGAGGACTGATTTCGTCAGTCAAGTCCGCTCGCTTTTATTTGCCGCTCGCTCGCCTGCCAAGTAAGATCGAGAGGTTCGGACGGGGAGTTGTCATGATAACGGACGCGGACGCGAAGCGGACGCGGAGTGGGAGCGCGCGGGAGCGCACTTACTCGCTAGCCGTCGGTCGCTCGGCGCGCTGGAACGAAGCTTATGCTTGCGGATCAAGCAATATCTTCGTTACACGTTGCTTAGTGATTTTTCAACTTTATTTACACTTTCTTCATTCATGCAGTTTTCTTCATTTTTAGTTTGAATGGTTTTTTCTTTGGTTAGATGAAGAATCACTCATTTTTCGAGATTTGTGTTGTCCTTGCTGTCGGTTTTTTTAATAATAAGTTTAGGTGCTCTTTTATTTATTGTTTTGTTAATTGGTTTAGCGTTTGTTAAAGTATCAGCAAAAGTTTTAGAAGTTTGTATGTTTTTTAATGAATCTTGTTTTTGTTTTATTAAAAGTTTATTTAATAATTGTTTTTTTTTTTTTTCTAGCATTTCATTATTTAATTCTTTTAATAATTTGTTTTCAATTTTTAATGACTCTATTTCTGTAAAATCTTCATAAATTGTAGTTTCACGAAGATTGACTGCATCTTTTTCCTTTTCTAGCACTAGTTCATTTAAGATCTCCTGTTTAATTCGTTCTCTATTTTCCTGTTTTAATTAGGCGATGAATTCCCAGTCTGTCTCACTAAGTGCACCATATGGTATCTTTGAGTTTAGTGTGAAATTCGGATGGTCTGGACATATAATAAACGAGCTGGAAACAATTTTTCCTGGGACCCCTGCGTTACATTTTGCCACAAATTCACTATGTTATGCTGACGGTTGTAAACGAAACACGACCTCACTGCTCGACTGCTCACGTCAGACTGATAATATAAACTATGTAATATTGCGTTTTCCGGCACATATTACAAGGGACTCGGGGCTGTTGGTTAGTTTTTTTAAGGGACCCAGAGGAGGTTCGCTGACGCTGGTCCCCGGGATGGGACCGTAACCTCTCGATTCTACTCCTCTTAGCAGGCTAACCGCCGCCCGCTCGATCTCTGAAAAACACGCTCACACAAGGGGGAAAGGGGGGGGGGGGACAACACTTAAATAAATCTCACTCGTGCTTCAATTTAACTCGGCAATTTATTCTGCTACTCGTGTGCTGCAGGTGTCGGGGATGAGGTCGGTGTCACGTTTGCGCATGCGGTCGAGACGTTCACGCGGTCGCTGGTAAATCGCGGGGGGGGGGGGGGTGTCGCGGGGAGTTTCGCGAGGCTCACCGTTGCGGGACTCTGCTCGGCCTTCCTCTCGGGCAATTGCCCGTGGGGTTGTCCTGGCTCGTCTCCGGGTTTTGCTCGCTCCTGCGGACTCTTTGCAGATCTATCTATCTCTCGTGCCCGACGACTTCAGACTCGCGCCCTAATTCTCGCTTCCGATGCTGGTCTTCCTCGCACGTGCTACGTTGCGTCTTTACTCCCTTGCTGTCCAACATGGAATCTCGGGCCTTGCTTCCACTCCGATCCACGGGAAAACCGATAATGCCGGGTCGGCCCGCGGATTTCCTTCGCGAGCCGTCCCTCACCGTCGCGGGTATCCCTCTCTCACTCTCGCTCTCGTAGTCGCGGATACTCGCGCGCTCAGTCGCGCCTCGCGTTGTGTTCTCGCGCCGCTTGTCCGCTCTTAGTGCGGTGCTGCCCCCTTTTTATGGAGTCGCGGCCGGCGCGTAGGCGTTCTCGCTGTCTGATGGAGGCGCGGAAATCACTGCGCGCGCAAAAGTGTAGACGGGGCCGTGCGGCACGGCCCGCCGTCTGTCTCTCTTCCCCACGCGCGCGCGTGCGTGTGTGTGTGTGTGTGTGTGTGAGTGATGTAATGCGCTTGCAGATCCTGGGGCCCTGGCGCGCGCTGCTACAGCGCATCTTGGGAAGATGACGGCGCGCGCATCAGCTGGTGCGCGGTACCTCGTGCTCGGCCGCGCGGGTCTGCCTCTTACAGCATGAGTCTGTCTCGCCCTCTCTCTCTGGTACGACGGCTGACTGTCGTCCGCTGCATGCCTGTCACCAAGCTGGAACACGCTCGGTTACTCGAGCGACGGCCGGCCGACAGTCCGACGGCGCAAACTCTCGTACCCGGGGTTTTCCTTAAGAGATGGGATTTTTCCCCATCACAACAATCATTAATTATGTTATAACCATGTTAAATATTTAATTTATGTTTTAGTTACGAGACTATGGGACATATAACCGATTTTCTTAGTTATATACCGGAGAAAAAAAGAGTTTCAGATTAAAAATTATATTTATATTATATATTTATAGTATATAACATTTTTTACACATTTTTATCCAGC
>JAXIUT010055146.1:0-10382 GCA_035586675.1 Eurytoma californica | reverse complement strand
AAAACTTTATTTTAAAAACTACTTTTTATTAGCTAAAGTAATTTTTTTGTTTTATGCTAAATCAGACATAAATGATGAGTGTAAAACTAATCTACCAATGTTCGTATGAAATTTCATATAATTGCTTAAGCTTAACGTGTTAAAATGAAGTTGTCAGTAGAATTAAAAAAATCAATGCTTAACGTTATTAAGTTCTAGCACTTGTTTTGTTTAATGTACAGTGTGCGCGGTAGTTTAGCCGCATATATCTTGCAAACTAAACTTACACCCACACTTCTTTTTTTAAACATAAAAAATATCGAAATTCCTCAAAAGTATGTTCGTAGAAATAAAAATAAATAATAACACGTGGAAAATACACGAACAAAATTTCATTACATTTATAAAAACAACGGAGTACTCCAAAATAGTCGCGTGCGGAGATTTCATAAAGCAGGTGCGGGACAATTCGAGGCGTGCCCGCGGAAATCTATTTTCGTGCCAGTGCAGCGTGAGATCATCAAATCGCGGCCCTCCTCACCCAAACCGCCCGAAGTAAAGAAAAAAAAAAAGAACCTGACCAACCTCTTAGCTAATCTCTCTATTATATCCCCGATACAGACGTCGAACGTACCGAGCTCGCTCTTGCACACGAGGTTGACGCTGTCGTCCAGGCGCTCGTGGTGCTCGCGCCGCGCGGCGACGCTCTGCTGCAGCCCGATCAGCATGACGGCCCGGCGGCTCGTCGTCGACGCGGCGCGTGCCCGACTATCGACCGGCGAGCGGCCTACTTCCTCGGCGCCGACGATCGCACCGGCGCGTCTTGTCACTCGCGCGACGCTTTGTTTACGCTCGCGTGGGCGCGCCGACTAAGACGCCGGTCGACGTTGTCGGATCTACGCGGTTTTACGTACTTTTATGTAGCGATGATTGCACACGACGACTGTGGATCACGTGGGGCAAGGCGGGAGTTACGAATGTTTCTTTGATTTATCGAGCGGTGGGTGTGAATGGAGCGTTTGTGGACGAAAGGCGAGCGTGTGGGTGATTGAACGGGAGAGTGTGAGTGCAGGAGGAGTTTATTTGAGACGTACTTCTCCAATTTATGATTTAGTTAGTTTCTTTGTTAATGCTATTTGTACATTTAGTTATTACTGCAGAGTAATGGTTTACTATTATTTATTTATTTAAATAATAAACGATCTCTTTAGTCTTTTTACAAAAAATGTATAAAGAATAAAGGATATAAATCATTTTGTTTATAATACTAAATTAAAATATATAGGTATTATGCGTGATTTTCGATTAAATCATTAATAATTAACTAAATCGGTTTAGTTAATTACGAATTGAATCAATCTCATTAATTTCCATCGAATTTTTTGCAATATTATTGAATACTAAAGTTATAGTATCAATGAATCAGATAAACAAGCAACGCTTACAAAGTTAAAACTATTTTCACGCATCGTACCAAAAATAAATATCGGAAAAAACTCACGTCAGACAAAAAGTTTAAAGGTAGCACGATCATAATACACTCCTGAGCGAATATCCGTTATCGCCTTCGTACACTGCGAAACGCGTCGTTATGTTATTTATTTTTTATTTCTGGAAAACTTCGATGCTAATAGAATACTCGAGGAGGTGCGAGCAGCTCGGCTACCTCGCGGTAAAGTAAGCTAGATTGAGCAATTTACTCCTGAAAGGAATGCGTATCGCTCTGCTCTCCAAGGAGACGGCAAGTGATAATGGGTCGCGTACTAACTAGACTACCGAGCGGCGAGCTCGGCCGCACGTGGCAACGCTGCGCCCCGTCAAGAAGTTCGGCCGACAGATGACATCAGTCGTCGAACTGGCAGGTGCTGTCATCTGTCAGTCGCTCCCGGCATTACGTTAGCGCACTAACTTCGAAATTCTAAAATTCGCACTTTGAACACTTTATTTCTTGTTTAAGTATTTGCTAATTTGCGAAGGGCTATTCAATTTCGCATTTCATTCGGGTCGTCAGATTTTATTGTCGAGAAAATTGATTTATTTGAATTTATAGTAATTTAGTAATTTACTTTTGTTAGGTGCGTCTTTTAATTATTGTAGTTTATGTAGGTTGGTGGTATGTATGTACTTACTCCACATGTTGTCCTCTGCAAACACTGCATCTGAGCGTTTTTCATCGATACACTCTTCTGGAGGAATAGTTCACTATATTAAACAAAAAAAAATATTATGATTTATGAACGGCTAAAATATCGCAAAAGTAAAATATTAAACATATTAATTAAGTGAATTTTTACAGATTTTAATCAGATTAATAATAATATAAAAACTAACACTTTGCATTGTTTATTACACTAATGATCTAGTCTTTTGATACACTTAAAAATTAACTCATTGTAATTATTAATGATATCTATATTTAAGTAGTTCTAGTACCCAGACCTGCACACGGAGAATGCTATTTCTCTCTGCAGGATTACTAGAGTATAAACTGGAAACCCAGTATTACCTATGTAATGTAATGTATCTTACTCTGGTTAAATAAATAAATAAATAAAAATAAAATATTTCTACATTCACTTTTTAAATTCCCGTCTAACGCATAATTGCAAATTAGAATAATACTCCAATGTATTTCAGTCCGAATAAAAGACCGAATTTATGAAGTAAGATACTTTTTTTAGGACCTCTTTTAATTTTAAAGTTAAATTTATTACGTCAGAATGTTCGTGTTTGTATATAGCACGCGAGGGACGCGGCGCGTAATGAATTAGATAACAAAAATAAATTGAATCAACAGATGTCTCTCACAAGCTTATTTCGAACCTGCACTTAATCATCATTATACCGAAACCCGCCAAACAAATTCGCCACCTCACCGCATAGCAAAAAGCGTGTATACGCACTCTCGTTGCAAAAACCGGAATACGCCGCTGCACCAGCAAAATGTCACCTCCGCCGCGTAAATCAATCCATCAAAAGGATCCACTAACGACCCCCGCCCCCGACCATCCCCCTAAAAAGAGAGTAAACGGCACCGCCGCACTCGACGAGCCGCGGCCTTCGACGGCGCCCCGAAATAAACGAAAAGGGCGCGTGTGTACCTGCCGAACGAAGTCGGCCCTTTTTTTCGTGCGACTCCGGGGCACGCACTGCGCGTCGGAGCAGCGGATGCCGCGTCCCGCGGGCCGCGATCGATGCGAGCCAACCCCCCGAGCGGAGGCTGCGTCGACGCGGCGCGACGGGTGTGTGGCTCCGCGAGCCGCTCGTTATCGCGAAGGCTACGCCGAGGGGATTTTATCTCTGTGCCAATTAACCTTGCGGGTGCTCGGTGATTACGTTTTATGCGAGGTACTGAGGGATGCGTAGGTTTAGGACCTTTCTTTTTCGTGTTTCTTTTTTGGGAAGATGGAAACATTTGATGGGTGATTCGTTGAATGTCATTTGTTTGTACATATGGCTGTGTGCGTAATTGCAGATCAGCTGACATTTACGTTTGGATGTTTGAAAATAGTTACAAAGCTTATTTTGCACAGATGTTTTTTTACACTTTTTTAAAATAGAAATGAATGTCTATTTATATTTATTTTTACAAAAAACTTTCTTATTGTAATTAAAACTCTTATTGAAATTTAAACTCACTGAAAACTTGTTGAATTAGTGATGAAAGTGTAAATACATTCCTGTGGTTGACCGACTGGTTCCTATTAATTTATGCAATTGAATCAAACTGCAATTTCTAAAACAACCCATTTGCAATTTTCTTTCTTTTTTTTAATTTTTAATAAAAAATACTTTTTATGTTAGAGTTAGTAGCAAATTTGCAATTTTAATTAACATTTAATTTTTTTTAAGTTTAATATTATTATGAAAGTTTTGATTTTATACTTTTAAGTTTTTTTAAATATCATTAAACAAAAAGTATGAATTATTTTAAATTTATAATATCAGTTATATATGTAATAAAGTTTGTATACGAGAAACACTCAAATTCAAAGTAGAATTTAATTTTATATCATTTGCATATAGATATAGTTTGAAATTTACTAAAATAACTTTTACTTTAGTTAACATGTTAACACGATTCCGCGAGTAAACAAAGCAGTCCGTAGCGAAAAAAAGTTTAGACAAAGTTTATCCTGTACAAATTAAATTGAAGAGATATTCAATTAGCAGTTAACACAGATTACATCATTATTCGGAAGCCCCTCTTTACTCGCAGATAATCTTACTCGTCGAAATCTTAAAAATTTACCAGTAGTACTTTACAAAAATTAACTACTGGTGCTACACACGATAAACAATAAAAATAGTGTATTTATGACGATACGCTTCTTTCATGCGTAAAAAAGGAAAAGTGATGAGAACATTTTTTAAAAAAATGAAAAAATGAAAAAATGATAATTATGACTATTATTACAACAATGTTACAAAAATATTGTTGAAGAATGGAATAATCTATTCATCATGTAAAAAATATACCTTTCCATGAGGGACCGTTTCTAGCATCCCTTAGGAAATACCAATTCCTAGACAACAACCCGAGCAACCATCTACCCTCGCCCCAAGCATGATCAACACTCCCTAACTCTAAGAGTAAAAAAGGGGTTGAAAATAGCACTTATATTAATCCTGAAAATCCGAAAAATTGGCGCGCGTTACTCCCGCGGAATCGAAGGGCCCTCCACTCACCGCCGGCCGATAAGCCAGATTCCCTTCGCCCTTCGTCCGGCGCTTTTTCACCGCACTTGTTCGCACGCCTCGGCTGCCCAGCGGCCGCGGCGGCGGGGGAGGCGGCCGGCGGCTCTGCGCGCGCGCCTCTCGACGCGGCGCGCGCGGGGCGGCCAGTGCGGGTTCCGGGGGCGGCGAGGGCGGCTGGCAGTGCTCTCATCTCCTGCGCGCGCTCGCCCGTGTGTGTTGCTGCCCCCCCACTTCGCGACGCAGCTGCCGCCGGCGCCCAGCAGCGGAGCGGACGCCCCCCCGGCGACGAGGAGGACGCCCCAGTGCAGCCGCGCGGCGACGCGGCCCCGAGACCCAGGTAACGACAGAAAAAAAAAAACAGTCGGGAGAAAAAAAAGTAAGAGCGAGCGGAGCGATCGATGGGAGTATAGGGCACACACGTCGCGCCGCACGCCGGCTCTCCTCTCGCGTTTCGGCGGGGGCAGCGCCGAGGCGCCTCTCCGGGGCACGGCCCCCCGTCGGCGACTGCCCCGGGTGCGCGCGGTGCCCCTTCGCACGCTGGATCGCTCGGCTGCACACCGCGCGGGATGAGCCGCGGGACATTAAGGTTGTGTTTCACTGTCGCTTATTGATTTAGCCCTTTTGTTATGCACTGCGCGCTCGAATTTTTTTTCTCGGGGGCGCGTTTTTCTTTCGTTGATTCGACGCGTCGACAAAATTACTCGCCTCGTTTCGTGAACTGCCGATGCTCGAGCGACGGAGAGAAAAATGGCAAACGAAATTGAATCGTACGGAACGTCGAGTGTCGAAGGTTAAGGAGATCCCCGACGAGGAGCGCGTGAAACGTTTTTATCTGTCCCCGCCGTCTCGGGGATCACCGCGACGTAGCGGTAATTTCACGCCGGGGGAGAGGAGAAAAAAAAGAAATTCTGCATTGGCGAAGACGATAGCTCGGGTAATCGCTCCGCGGGACGCGATGAAACGCGAGCGGTGAATGGGTTTCTCATTTCAACGGCGTGCACACCGCCCCGCGGTGGCAGCGCAAATAGCCGGCCGCGCATTGTGCAAATCACAGGCTGCCCTGCGCTGAGAAGAAGAAGGGCATAAGGAATCGGGGCTTGTTTGGTGCCGCGCTATTTCATTAACCGACGAGGTTCTCGTTAAGGTGCGGAAGGGATTATTACAGGCTGTTTCGCCTTTAGATTTTCCGTAGGCGTTTGTAATTAAGGGATGTAGAGTTTTTTTTTCATTTAATTTGGTTGTATAATTAAATTGCTTTAAAAAAATTCTTTCTCAAATTAGCATACTGAAATCTTGCTTGAAATTTAATTTTTACTGCATACATTTTTTTAATTATGAAAGATAAATTGTACATAATTAACAATTCTAAAAGAAGAAAAAAGAACAATTTTTTGTATATAATATAATAACTTGTTAATTCCAAGGTTTTTGGCGTATAATTTGAATGAATGGCGATGATATCAGTAATTACGTGCGTATATATTTTTCTATTTCCTTTTTTTCGAAAAGGAACGTCAGTTTTTCGTGATCACGTGTATGAATAAATGATCAAATAAAATAAGAGAGAATATATTCGATCTAATTTATAACATAGGGTATTGATGGCGCCGTAGGCTTGACAAGTCATTCAATGTTGCATTCAAATCTATAATCAGTCACGCAATAAGATATCGTCTGCTAAGCAAAAAAAAAAAAATTTTTTTTATAGTAAAATATTAAATTAAATATCCACCTTAATGAATGTTACAACAAAAGTCGTTCCATAGATCGGATAATTTAATTAAATTAAAATATATCCGCCCCGTAATAATTAACAATCGCATTCTCGGTATATTTCGACGAGGATAAAATAGACTGGAAAACCTCATAAAAAATTTATTCAAAAAGTTCCGATAACAGCGATCGATTTCTTAAAGACCTTTTAAACGTCTCCACTTCCGAGCGACTTGTTCGAAGCACAGTTGCATTACTTCAAAAGCCGGCGCTACGTACATACCCATGCGGCAAAGATTAATGTTAAATTTTTCACGAATCTTAAAATAAGATCGCATTTCATTTGCGAAAAAAAATCAAACCAGATCCTCGCCGTTAAAACAAAACGAGAGAGGGAGAGAGAAAGGGATCAGGTATTTTGCGCGCGCTTATTCAATTTTCTCCTTTTTTTTTCGTAAGATATTGCGAGGCCTAAAATTAGACGCGGCGCGTGAAAAGGCCACGTGACTGGCCGTTCCAGAGATCCCCCCGCTGTGGGGACCAAGGACTCAGGCCTGCCCACCTGAACCTTCCCGCCTTCGCTTTACCTAGATCTGCACATCTGCCGCGCGCGGCCAGTACTGCCAATTCACGGTGCATGCACTCGAGCTCCGCAGGATGGATGCGGCGCGGTCGCACACGTGTCGCACTAAGAGCGACTTTTCGCCTCCTTTCTTCTCTTCTTTCGCTTTTCCCTCCCCCCGTATTTTTCTTGCATTACGGAGAGCAGCGCGTCTTCTACCCCCTTTCTTTGAATCATGTTTGCGACGCTTTTGTCCTTTTCAAATATGCCCCGCTATTGTTTTAGCGCTAATCCTTTGTTTAGACAAGATTTTATTTTATTTACTTCTAATTATTCTTAATTATTGTATTTAAACAAAACAGTTTAATTGTTTAATATACTTTATGGATTTTTGAACTGTGTAATATAATTTTTTATTAGAAAAATTAATACTGTTTTAGATGTGAGGTAGTAAGCGATATTTACTCAAGTACACTTATTTTGCATGAAATGTCTTCCACTTATTGTAATAAGTTTTTACTTTTACTTGTCTTTTGTCACAGAATATGTGTCTATTCACTTATTTAAGTGAGCGCATAAAATGAAAGTAAACGTATAAACAAATCAGTGCACTTACTTAGGTTGATCGATTTAAAAGGTATGAACTAAATATACGCCACTCATTAAAAATTCAAATTACTTTAAACGAAACTTTCCAAAAATTTAAATGTAACAATGTAATGGAAACTCTTTGATCTATTTTTAGTTTTCTTTTGTGAAGATTAAATGTCGTTACAAAAGAAACTGTGCGAATGATGAAATTTCCGTGACAATGGCGTTTACCGAAAATTACGCCTAATTGAATCATTATATAGCACGTCGGTGTATAACAATATTGGACTGGTTTACAATCTGCATGCCTCGATTTATCGTTAGCTATTTTAAGCATTAATGGTGTAAACCGCGTATAAGTATACATACTTCCTTTTTATAAACTCGTTATCGCCCTTTGAACATTTTTCGTCCTTCATTTTTCAAAAGTAAACATTGACGTCAAATAATTTATATTTAATTATTTTTTTTTAATTAAATTGCCGACTTTGTAATTATATTTACAAACATTTTTTTATAATCTTTAAAAAGTTACAAAAAGATTGTCTATTTATTTTCAACATTGCAGGTAACTCATTTGTTGGTAGAAACGCGAAATTCTAGAATAAAATATACTTATTATAACACCTGTTTCATAATGAATGGCCTCCTTTAAGATGTATCGAAATACACAATAGAACTGAATTGCTTTTCATACTCTATATGGCCAACCAATTTTTATTTTTATTTTATTTCCTTCTTTTTTATTTACGCTCACACATGCAAGAATTTGAATTTTCGAAAAAAAAAACTTTTATCTAAATTAAATCCGAATTTGTAAAAATATAATACAGATATACTTAGCGTTAATTTTGATTAAACGAATGTAACAACGAATTGAAGGTATGATCAAAGAAAGAAAATGTGGCGAAGAAAATAAGCATGTGAAAGTTAAATGAAAAAGCTCTCGGGGCGAATTTTCAAAAGAATCCCCAATTCTACCCTATTGTGTCTGCATTTCATAGGAGCCATTGACGCGAAAGTTTAGTAGTTAAACTCAATTTACGCTCTGGGTTGACATTTTGTTCCTCTTTGATAGACTACGTAATTATTAGTTTATTTCTGACTTTACCCATTTTCAGGTTATTTGCGTTTCGTAATCGATTTTAATTTTTGCCTTTGCCTTTGAAATGTGTTTTCGTTAGAAAATTGAAAAAGACTGTAAAAATAACTTTATTCGTTGCTACAATTCAGAAAAATAATTTTACGTAAGGAGCATATTTTCAACCTCCATATTTGCGAAATTGAAATTTAAAAAAATACACTAACCACGTAAATCAGTAACGCCAGAGTAAATGTATATTTTTGTAATATATATGGCATACCATTTTCATTTATAAAATAAGTGCACGATGATTTGTTATTCCTATAAAAAACATTTTTAGCTCGAACAGAAATATCGTCATACGACGGTCTCATTCAATTTACTCCTGCCGTATCGAATTTTAAAGAGGATATCTTCAAAATATCACATTACCCTCGCAAGCACATTTACCGTAAAAAATCCCATTAAAATAATTCAAATTTCGACAAAATGTTTGGGTTAAATTTTTCGATTATTTAATTTCAATTCAATTCACACGGACGAGAGCGATTTCTCCGTAAACTTAAACAATGCATCTTCTCGCGTTCGGTACAAAACAAAACTTTAAAGTAAACGCGATGGAAAAAAAAGGGGAGAAAATTTGCGCGACCCGGAGCAGTGCGGCACTTTAAAGGAAAAATTGGATAAATTTCGATTGGCGCGTATAAATCCTTTACCGCACTTGACTTAAGAACTGCAATTACGTATCCGGGCAACATTCGACGCTTGACCTCGTGTGCGCGCCTCGTAAAACGAATCGATACACAATTGATTGAATAAATTAAAATTATGTAACGGCGACGAATTTCGATTATTGAAGGCCGACCGAGCGTGCGCTCATCAATCAAATTGAAAAAATAATTAGTTAATAGACCGTTTACTGTAATTGATACGACATTATCCTCCTTTTATTCATTATCGGACAATTGCTAGTAGGTAATATAGTTTATTATGTTTTAATGAATGTTGAGGTTGTAATGTGCTTACACGATTGACATGGTTAATTATGATAGTGACCATTACTTGGTTATTTGAAACCATTTTTTATCCACGAGCTTCTCGCTTTATGGGAAAATTAGTCTTTTTTAAGGAGTAATTTCTACACAAAAGATGAATAAAAAAATGATACTGCCAATTTTTACGGAAACTTTAAATTTTGTATGTTTATACAAAAGTCGTAAATAAGCATTTCAATAGAATTTAAGATTTATTCGCAGCTTGGGAATGCAATGGAGCATGGGGATGATACCGGCAGAGTGATTGACGTTTATCATAAAATACATGGGGAATGTAGGTCAAGTACGGGGTAGCCTCACGCGCGGTACATGACCATCATCATCATGTGCATTTTACGTGCAGAATACGTGTGCCTTTTATATTTCCTGCAACTTATCGCCTTTGCGGGGAGATAAAAATTTTCATACGATGCCTAGGATAAAAAAGCTATTTATATAGTTTCAAAAAGGAGCCTCGTTATATTTAACACTTCGCTGCGCTATAAGCTTCGCTCCTTACACGACAATAATTATAAATTAAATTTTCCTCTGAAATAAGCTTACTCGCAAACAAATGTTTTAAAATTATATAAAAGGAATATGAAGTATATAAATATCCTTTTGCATTTAAAATGAAATGAGCTTAAATTTAATGTCAAAAGGGTTTTGAAAAACAATTGTTATTAATTTTATGTTAAATAATGTGTGCGTACGAAGTGAA
>JAXIUT010055135.1:0-10382 GCA_035586675.1 Eurytoma californica | reverse complement strand
ACCTTGGAATAACCTTCAAAATTAGCCAACTTTGCTGCGCTGACCCCGGATTCGAATTCAGCGACCCCGAAAACATAAGGGTAGGGGGGGTCTTGTCTTCCGGACAAACCACTTTTTTTTTGTGTAGCTGTGTTATCAAATGGGAAAGTTACTTTATAGTTGAATTCAATAAATCCCAAATAATCAATGCGAAAACAAGGTGTAAATGAACGCTAAAAGCGAAAAGAGGTCAACTCGTTGCACAAAGAAAATGCACATCAAGCAAGTTGAATATGACGATCACCTCGGCTTTGCGTGTGCTACTTACAATTTTGAAACAAGAAATTAAGAAATTAATTAAGTAACATTCGCAAAATTTCATCGACTTGGCGAAATTATATGCGCAACCTCTCTTTTAAAATTTAAGAAACCCAATTAATAACATACGAATAATTCGTTTATT
Organism: Eurytoma californica; assembly: GCA_035586675.1. Classification (NCBI taxonomy): domain Eukaryota; kingdom Metazoa; phylum Arthropoda; class Insecta; order Hymenoptera; family Eurytomidae; genus Eurytoma; species Eurytoma californica. The sequence goes on along the minus strand of JAXIUT010055135.1, from coordinate 9,940 downwards.
CGTAACATATTATAGTGTGCTTGAATTTATTTATTTTTATTTTTATTGCGGTAACAGTGTGAGTGTCGGTGATGTTCACCATAATTTCCCACAATATTTCCCCTTCCCTACTGGCCCTTGAATGAACCCCGTATACGACAAATACGCAATTGAGTAACACGCGGCGCGTACGTTACTCGCGGCTTTTGTTTGGCTGAGTAAGCGGCGTTTGAACGCCATACACCGCGAGAACGTGTGTAACTAGCGGAGTGAATTTTTCTTTTTGCTTTGATTTGTTGTGGATATTATTGCACAGGTTTTTATTAATTGCAGTCCATTAGGAAAGCACATCTTGTTTTTGTCTCTTTACAATAGATAGTTTTTTTTTTTTGCTTTTATTTTTTTTTCTATCTTCGACTAGCAACTTGGGCTACGGAAGCCAATTTGAGAGTCAGCAGGCTACTGAGAAGGTAGACGGTGTCAATTGATGTGCAGTCTCCATCGGAAATATCGGGCGTCTCACAATTAGAAGAGTCAGATGCAGCGCCTGCCTACGATCCTTTGAGCCCTGTGCGAAATGGGGAGGACAGTAACGGATACAGTTGAGATAGTAATCAGGCACCATTACCCACGGGGCAGACAATGGGCAATTTTAGATATCCAATCTCGATGCAAGTGCCTTCACAAAACGAATACTCTCCAATATTGATAAATATTGGCAGTGAAGAAGCCGTTGGATCGGGCCACGAGGCGGAGCCAGCAGAAGAGCCGGAAAATATAGCACCGGTCTCAAGATCGGAACGATGAGTTGAAAACGAACCAGCTATTAGGCCAACCGGATATAATTCCCGGGCCCAATCAACTCGTTATCCGGCAGCTTTTCCTGCTGTACATACCGAAGACAGCGTTGATACCAGTAACATGGACTTGACGGCACCCATTTGATCAATGGGCCAGCCTAGAGTGAGCATCAATGTGGCTGAATCTCGATACTATTCGCTTGACAAGGAGAACTATCGAGCCGATGCCACCACATATAGGCGGATAGGATTGAGAGCACAATCGGGGCGTTCGGATTTTCGGGCCCCGCTACAAAATCAACCACCTACAGTGACGACTAGTAGTCTGACAGCACCAGTATTTCAACCGGTCAATAGTATGGGCATCAGCATAAAACAGCCAATGCAGATATATCTTTTCCGTCCCTTTTCAGGGCGTTACAATTTATAACTAATTTTTTATGTTAATAACAATATAAATTTTTTGTTGTGTATCATCAGTAATAATTCATCTAATTGTAAGAGGTTTGTTTCATTTCGCGTTCCTGCCCCTAGCTTACTTTCAAATCTTCGCGACATCGCCCGGCTACCGATAAAGAAGATCTTCTTTTTACCCGTCCACGATATATTTTATCCTTCCTCGACCACGTGTTCGCAAATTAATTAAATATCATTGTTTTCCGTTTCCCATCAATAATTAATCAATAAACTGATTTAATTAACCTTCAAAACAAACAGATAAATTAATATTAAGTTGTAACCGCACTATAAAGTGCTGACTATCATTTAATATTAATACATGAAGTGATAGCGAATGTGTCCACAATGGCACAATTCATGCTCACTTCATGATAAAATTATAAATAAACAAACTGTAGTAAACATTGCAAACATTTAAATTAGTTAACAATTCGAACAATAGAACATAGAAAATAACTTTTAATAACAATTCAAGTCAAATTTTGCACACGTTATTCATGACACACTAAGTGTGAATTAACTTGACAAAATTTATCTCTCACTCAACACGTGGCTTCATACAATATCTTGAACCAAGGAAATAATCATTTAATGCATTTTCTAAGTTATTTTATAGAAATTTTTGCATCTCAGTTGCTCTTTAATAAGTAAACTTAATTTTGATTACAATCTTTTTCTAAAATAAAACAAATTTATCTCAATAATTAAATAACTTATCTAGCTATATCATCGGGCGCATATGGCGTGACTTTCGCGCAGATCTCGAGACAACCAATCAGGTTCCGTCCCCCTCGTAGATACTGCAAAAGATATCCAGACACTTATAGATAATTTCAGATACTCTCTCGGAGCAGCGGCGAGCAGAGCACTCTCTCCCCGACCAACAACCACGCAACTTCCCAAGGAACAAGGATAAGCTCGGGATCTTTCGTACACGCGATGCGGAAGACTTAGAGACAGACACGCGCTAATTAACCATTCATTTTGCTATCCAGACTTAATTGTTTTTTTGTTATATTCGGCGATTAGTTTTTTTTCTTTTTACGTATCCAACTTTATCAAAATTCATTAATTAAAATCACCAGTTTAAAATTTCTTTTTTTTTTTATTTTTATTCGATGAGTGAGTCAGAGGCACAGGGCGCAAGAGTAAGTTCCCTTTCTACTCAGGGCAGCCGGGTAAAGCAGTTTATTTTGAAAAGAATAACTTGCTAGAACGGTGGTTGATGTAAGCATCGACCGGCCCTTTCCTATCTAGTAAATTCTGACGGCCAGACGAGGTGTAAAATCGAAATGGTGGTTGATGCAATCATCAACCGGTCAGGTTTATTAGATATTTATTTTTATTTTTTTTGCTTATGATAACTAAGTTTTTTATTACATTTAGCAGCAGATCATTAATTTAATTTATAAATTATTAATAAAATCCACTCAACCGTCTGTTATATGTACATGTCTCACTTTTCAGCAACCAATAAATGGAAGTTACTGTGTTTTACTTGATTTACTGCGTTTAATTTGGTTCCACCCTACATTCACCGTTTTATCTTTCAGGTTCTTTTATTTTTTATTACTTAACGATTTATTGAATTAAAATTAATAGAATTAATTTTCAATTAAAATTCAAATTATTTTTTGTAAATGCCAGTTACCCGAGCCCACAGCTCCAGCAATAATATTCAGTATCAATTGTTTTTTTTTTTATTATATTAAAATAATATATATACAATTAAAGTTAAATAATAATCACACCGTGGCGGATTCATAAGCAGCAAGCCACACCAAGCACGCGGTTACTGATTCAACACGACTGATTCCTAACAAACAAGTTTAACATAAAATCTACTCAATTATCGAACCTCATCCAGTTGAGAGGTTCGTAAGTAAAAAGTGGACATTTCAATCCACGAACCATAGGCCCAACATTTTAACAACGAGTTTGCCGAGCAACTTAAGGATACCATCGGGCTCTGCGCCGATGGCTGAGCAACCAAGGGCTGACTTCATGCCGATACGTAGTAATGCAATTCCGGTTTATTCATCGGTATCTATGGGCTGTCCACCGTCACATACCATTGCGAATCCCGGAAATCCAGTGACGTCCACGGGTTTTGCGAATATGGAACCACGGTATCACCACCCGCCACAGATGCCGTCAGATCCATTTCCAGTACTACAAAATACTGAACAGGTTGAAGTTCTAACGCCGTCAAAAGCTCCAGTGATGGCCCAGCCGCAAGCGAAAAATAAGTTCCAAGGAGGCGGAAAGCCAAAACAACAAGGCCGACCACCTAAGACGAAACAAGCACAATCGGGAAACAATCTATCACAGGTCAATGTAAAAGTAGAGGCGGCTGGAACAGCAGGAACATCGGCGTAGGCCAACAGCCTTATAGGGTAGGGCCAAAATGGACCGGAGAATGTAGTAATGACAGGCACGGCTGGTCGTGTATGGGTGCCAGCCAGACAGCGTAAACTACAAGAACCGTGTCACCGCTGTAACCAACTGGGATATTGGCGTAGGGAATGCCCTCAACCCGAAAAATGTATTGGGTGTGGAACCCCACACATGAATATCAGGAATTGTCAAGGGTGTTTGGCCAAGCTTCGGGGAAACGCCACGCCGTCGGAGTAAATGGAGCTACTGCTTCAGTACAACCACCACAAAAGGCTCAGATGACCCAGTTAACCTTTAACGTGCTCCCTCCGGGACCTCCTTGCCAAATCGATAAGATATCGCACGGATTGCCGATAGCACCACGATTCAATCTCCGTCTAGGACTGGCAAAATCTGCATATCATGTAAGGAGAACACATTAAGGAACATAATAAAGGTTCCGTTCATCTGAACGAGAAGGGTAATACTGATGAACAAGTCGATCGGTCGGCTCCAGGATCCAGGGATGACCAGAACGCAAATAATGGCGACTTTGTTCAATCAGGTAGCTCTAGGAATATTCCTCGTGTAAATAGTTTTTCGGTTACTAGTAGTTGTAATAATGATAGTCATAAGATTAGTAATAAGGTTAGTGATAGGTGCGCAATACAATCAGACGGAGTAAGTAGGGTAAATATCGTCGAAGCAGAGCAGAGTGGAATCCATAAAAGGGCAGATGGACAATTTGGGCATGACACTTTGCTCGCCCCGGAGTCCTTGGTACAACGAGCTGGACCAAATTCCGATCCACGTTATTTGTGGATACGGGAGCGGTGCAATCGTTCCTAGGCAATGGTCTCAGTCACGTCTTTCAACAGAAACTCCAATCTTGCAATACAGCGGTACAAGTTGCAGATGGAACGGATATTGATGTTCAAGGCACGTTGAATGTGACGCTGTCAATTGATCAGGTGACTAGAACAGTGCCATTCATGGTAGCAGACGGGTTCCGTTACGATTGTATCTTAGGAATAGTAGAGGCATCGTCCATCAATTTTATCGATATGGGATCCAAGATGTTTCCCGGCCATAGCGAGTTTGGAAGGTTTGTCTAGGACGACTGAAGAGCAAAAACAGCAAGTTAATCAGCTGTTGGATGAATTAATTCCTCCAATGCCAGGTAAACTGGGTGTGGCAGAGGGAATAATAGAGCCTTCTAACAGCCCCTAGTGTAGCAATCCCGTAATCGTACCAAAACCGAATAACAAACACCGATTTTGTGTCGATTTTCGGGATGTTAACGTCCCAAGTAGAAGGGTGGCGTATCCAATGAGACACGTGGACGATATCTTGAACAACGTGCGGTTTGCAAGATTTATCAGTAAACTAGGTTTAAGTGCAGCGTACAATCAAATACTGATGTGTGAAAAGTGCAGAGAAATTACGGCTTTCTGTGTTCCCGGGCGTGGTTTATTCCATTTCGTACGCATGTCGTATGGCTTGGTAAATGCCCCAGCCACTTTCTAAAAATTAATGGATCAAGTTATTAAACCAGAATGGACACCACATGTATTTTCATACTTAGATTACATCATTATAGTGGCTGCCGCGTTCAAAGAACACATGTATTGGCTCCGTAAGGTTTTAGAGGCCCTAAAAGAGGTAAATCTGAAAATAAATCGAGAGAAACCAGAATTTTGTAGTGCATTGAATATTTTGCTCCCAGAAATTTAAAGCAACGGCGACGCTTTTTAGGCATGATTGGGTGGTATTCTAGATTTATAGATAAATTAGCGCAGTATAAAGTACCACTCACTAAATTGATGTGAAAGGGCGTTCAGTGGCATTGGGGCGAAGAACAACAAGAAGCTTTTGAACAACTAAAGCTTGCACTTACTAGGGCTCCAGTCTTGGCACGTCCAGACATGAATCTTCCTTTATTGCTACAGACAGATGCGAGTGAGTATGCCATTGCCGGCGTGCTTATTCAAGAATTTTAAGGTGAAGAGCATCCATTTATTATGTAAGCCGTACATCGTCACGGCCATGCAAGCGACGCCACGCTGATTGCACTTAGCCGTTCGGTGCATTTATTTGAAGTGCAGATTTTCTTTCGAGCAATTTATTTGTTGTCAGACCGAGCTGAAAAAGGAATATGATGAGAAAAAAACGGAAATAAAAAGGAATGGCCAACCGCTCATAAACTTTGAAAAGGTTCACGATAGCGTGAAAAGCATTTTGTAATGTCCTCTATGTTCTGGTTACGTTATTCCAAAACCCCTCCAGTTCGTGAACAAGCACACTTTTTGTTTTGACTGTATGCAATCTTGCCAAGGGGTTTGCCCGTACTACAAGGCAGAATCTGACCATAACAGCTCCGACGACCTTCGCAATGTAGGGAAATTATTCAAGTTTTTATGCACGAACGACGGCTGCGAGGAGCAGATTTTTTTTCTTGATTACAGGGAACATAAAGAATAATGCCAAGTAGATCTCGATGTACAATATTGGCAACAACAACATGGTCCCGAGATTATCACGATCGAAGATTATGACGATCCTTTTGACGTCCCAGAAGTACGCTCTCCCGAGCGGAAAGGAATTACACAACCACAGAGAAGGAATGTCTGGCGGTGCTTTGGGCTGTAGAACGGCTTAATTGCTATTTTCAAGTTAGCCAAATCACCATGTTTACCGATCACAATAGTCTTCTGTGCTTGAATAATCTCAAAGACCCAGCTGGCAGATTATCTACATGGAATACTCAGCTGCAAATGTACGACATCAAGTTTGTGCGCAGAAAAGGAGCTTTGCATAAAGTGCCAGATCCAGTGTCTAAGGCTTGGGAAGGAGTACCGGAATTAGCGGCGCTAAGTTCTGCTAAGATTTTGGATCCGTGTTACGAAAGAAAAATTAATGATGTGCGCAATTTCCCACAGAAATACCCGGATTTAAAAATCGAGAATAATTTATTATACGCGCACAAACCTAGCAGACTTATCGATCCGTTAATTCCAGATTTAGAGGTCTGGAAATTGGTACTCCCGACTAACAAGAGGGAACAGGATATCTATGAAGCACATAACACACTTCAGGCAGGGCATTTAGGCGTAGAAAAAACATTGCACGTTTAGCGACTTACTATTATTGACCAGGCTATTATTTTGGTGTGAAATGCTACGTACGAGCATGCCAAGAGTGTCAAGTACATAAAAGTTCTCAACTTCCTCCAGCAGGTTTGATGCAAGAAAGGAACATCGACGAACCATGGGTTGTGGTAGCTGCGGATATTATGAGCCCAAAACCACCGTCGAAAAACGGTTTTAAATATTTGATTGTATTCGAAGATTTGTTTACGCGTTACGTCGAAATTAAACCACTTAAAAAGGCTAACGCGAAAACAGTAATAGAGGTTTTTGAGCAGCTGATCATAAATCGTTGGGGATGCCCAAAGGCATTGAGTACGGACAACGGGACGGAATTTTCTAATAAGTTGGTGACTGAAAGGTTACAGTTTTATGGCATCAAACAGACTACTTCGGCCCCATACTTTCCCGAGGCAAATCCTGTCGAACGTGTTAACAGGAACCTGAGGCCGATGATAAATGGCTTTCTGGCGGAAGAACATCGGGAATGGGACGCGCATATCGGAGAATTTTGTTTCGCTCTAAACAACGCCGTTCATTCGTCTACAAAAGTGTCCCCCGCGTTTATAAATTTTGGCCGTAATCCTACACCTTCCATCCTGATCAAGAAACACCTTGAAAACCCAGTTCCCATCCATCCCAGTAGTGATAATACTGGGTAAGACAGAGTTACAAGGCTACCGGCTTTATATGATTTGGTAAAAAGGCATATTGATGAAGCATCGGCCCGACAAATTAAGTACTATAATAAAAACAGACGTGATGTGCTATTTCAAGTGGGAGACTTAGTTAGTCGTTGCAATCACGTACTGTCTTCTGCAGAAAATTAGTTTGCAGCAAAGCAAGCAGCTAAATTTGTAGAACCATGCAAAATTATAAAAGTACTATAGCCGAATATTTATCTGGTGGTGGATGAGGGCAGTGCTAAAGAGGTGAAGGTATTTGTGAATGATTTTGGAACGATTTCCTGCAGGATTTTCCTGCAGGATTGCCCTGCACGAAATTTTTTCTGCAAAATGATCCTACAGGAAAATCCTGCAGGATATTGCTCCTATAGGAAAAAGCGCGAAATACCTGCAGGACGGCACGATTTCCTGCAGGAATCCTGCAGGATGTCCTGCAGGAGTCCTGTAGGATGTCCTGCAGGATGTCCTGCAGCATATTTCGGTAAGGGAATTTAGTTTACGAAATGTCGGTAAGGTAGAGCTTGGAAATTTACTTCGAACTCCCCTTAAGCGATATTAATTGCAAAAATCGGGGTGAGTGGGCGATCGGCGACACCAACGGAAGTGACATAACGAACTACACCGCAGGCGGGGACGGGGAGGGGGGACTTCGAAAGGTGTTGTATGAAACGTGGCCCACATAGAGATCCCGGGTGAAAATAATCAGCTGTGAACTCAGCTGCGAAATCAGCTACGGTTTAGAATATATCGACTCTAACAGTATTTCGCAGTTGAGTTTGCAGCTGATTTTACATCTGGTTTCCCAGCTGATTTCATAGCTGAGTTCACAATTAAGTTCACAAGTAATTTCGCAGCTTATTTTTTTAAGGTATGATTTGCTATATCTCTAATTTAAAAAAAAATAGATTTTTTGTATTTGTAAGTGCTCCTGCAGGCGTTATCATCCGGATGGTATATTGGAAAATACGTGTTATGAAATTGATTGTGTCGATTTTAGCATTTTTTTAAAATAAAAATTGCATATTAAAATATGCTAAAATCGTTAGAATAAATTTTATAGCACATGTTTTCGGATGTACCATTCGGATGATAACACCTTCAAGCTTACTTACAAATTAAAAAGGCCTATTTTTAATAAATTAAAGTTTCAGCGAATAATTAACTTTAAAAAATCAGCTGCGAACTCAGCTCCGAAATGGGGCCAAATGGGCAGCTAATTTCACAGTTGATTTCGCAGCTGAGTTTGCAGCTAATTTCATAATTGATTTCCTACCTGATTTCACAACTGATTTTTTTCACCAGGGATGATATGCGCGTCGCGTATAAACCGTAAAAGGTAGGGGTAAGCGGTACAGTTGTTGACTCCCCCGCAATGATTGATCCCCTTCTTTTTATTTAAAAAGTATAACAAAACTGAACTTGTTATGATTTTTATAATTACATATTCAAATTCCTTCGTATTTTAACTTTTCGAATCTATAAATACATTGCCACTTCATAGGCGTGAAAATTATTCGCATTATCAAAAAGTCAAGTCTGCACAAAATTTGCGCTAACATCGTCGTTGACTATTAGCGACATCGAATGGGAGATTTTTTTAAACATTTTTATGAATTTGCGAAACATACAGTAAAAAATTCGATATATTCGGTAAAAGGTAAGTTTATTGTATAAAAGGTATTTTTCTACCTGAAATTTACCTTTATTATCAAAATTTTACAGGGGTCAACCATTGTCATTTAAAAACGAGCTGTAGAGCAGTTATTGACCGCCCGGTCAATCACTGTTAATAGGTTATTTTCATACCTAGAGAGTGATTGACCATAGTATATACAGAAAAGTGAATGCACAAAGTTAAGAGAAGAAAATTAAAGCAAGTTACATGTGATGTTAAAGTTAGAATTAAATAATAATACCTAAAGCACTTGCAAAATTAAATAAAACCTTTTTTAAGATGAATTTAATCATCTGAATGTTATAAGATTTAATCGTTGAAACTTTAACGAATATATTTATGCAGTTAAACAGTTAATGAGCTATTTTTTGTTTTCATTTTCGGAGGTCAATGACTATCAAACAAACGGTCAATCAGTATCCTCAAATGGTTAATCACTGTGTTTTCGTACATATCGTACGTTTTTAGGCATTTTTACTAGGAGAGTACCTGATCTTCGGATCACGGATTGTTTTAAATCTTTAAACACAATTTTATTATGCCAAAATTTTGTACAAGTGTTAGCTATGACACCAACTTTATTTCCTGTAAATTTCAAGTCAACACAAAAAGCCATTCTTGAGGAATCAAAATTTGAAAAAATTGTGACGCGTGGTTTGAACTCCGCGCGTCCTCGCGAGCCTGCGCCCCGCGGGCGAGGTTAATTAGGCTAATTGCCGTCGCGTGAGGCGGTAGCACTTGTCGGGGCGACCGCGGCCGCGAACGGGAGCGAGAGAGAAAGAGAGATGTGGCGCGCTCGCGCCATTTTGGGAAGCTCGA
>JAXIUT010055124.1:0-10384 GCA_035586675.1 Eurytoma californica | reverse complement strand
TCCAAATCTGCGCACCTCGAGCTTGGAAAGATTTCCTCCCAGCCTCGGTGCGCATCCAGGGTTCTGATATTTCTTTACTTTCACCTCTAGTGACAGATCTGGGCACATAATAATAAAATTCAGATAATACTCAAATATCAAAAATTTTTTTCCTTATTTCTCAAAAAATATACAAATATTACACTGAATTTTATATAATATTATGTTTTACTTCAATGTTTGAAAGGAAATAAATTAAAACGATATTTAATTATTAATTACATTGTTCGATATAAATTTCAGAATAATTATAAAATTACAAAACACAATAATTTCATTACTTCATTTCAACAAACAGAAAATTCTCTGATTATTCAAACTTCAGAATTTTGAATATTTGCCAATTAACTAATCAAATGGCTTATTTAAATGCTTCGCAACACCCTGCTACCGTTGTTTCTTAAAAATAGGATTACACATACTACGTGTACAAAATAAATTTTGCGCGAATCACGTGTCGTTAAAAAATTCAGTTAAAATGTTGAACTCACACTCCGCATTTGAAATTGAACAGTTTCTGACCAGCGTGTAATTCGTGTTTGAAAATATCGGGATTGTCTATAGTGTAGCACCCGTAAGAATCTCGAGGGCGAAAAATCGGACACATTGACAGATAACAAAGCTGGCCGATAAGTCTTATTAGATTGAAAGTTGTAATCCCCCGACCTCTCCTCCCCCAAGTACAGAATCTCCGCGCGCGCCACTCCCGGGGATAAGGAAAAATAATAACAATGAAAGGTCGCGGCCGGGAGTCCGCGGGAATCGAAAAATGAGAGTCGCGCGAGATTAATGTCTCCATTCGACGGTTCGAGTTTTCATCTTGGAGTGCGCGCGCCGGAAGGACCCGCGGGTGGCGCTCTTCCGCCGGCCGTCCGCGCGCTCACCTCGTAAATAACGCGCGACGCGCTGGATACGTTTCAATTTTTCACGGGCCCGTGGCCCCCCCGGCCCTCATCAATCTTCCGTCCGCCGCGGCCATGATACACGACGGCCGAGCGCGACGCTTCCGCAGGTGCGACGAGCTTTTCCGCTCTGTCTCGCTCCTCGCCGCTCTAATGCATGAAGATTAAAAAAAAGAAAGAGGAGAGAAAAGAGCGACGCGGCGACCTCTTTGGCGAGGGCTCGTGTCTTTGTGTCCTTTCTCCAAGGAATTTTTTTAATTAAAAGTTTCGGCTTTTGTGCGTGGATTTTCCTTTTTTGAAAAAAATAAAAAGGAAGCCGTTTTTTTTCGCACCTTCTCTCCCGTAAAATTTAGAGTGGTTTTTAACTTCGCGCTCGTCGATTTTCGCTCGCCCGGAGGTGCGTAGGGTTTTTATTAAAAAATACCTCCGGACAAATGACGAGTGAGCGCGCGCGCGACACACCGTCGCTCTCTGATTGTACGATTGTTCGCGCCTCGTGAATGCGCCGTACTTAAACGCGCCGGCGCAGATAAGATAATTCGTACGCCGGCGGCGCGCGCGCGTGACGCAATTCCCGCGAAATTGCGTTAAGGAATTTTGAATGGGCGTAAATCAAACTGGGAAATTCAGCTGGCAAACGCGATCGTCGCGCCCGATAAAAGAAGAACGCGCCGTATCAAGCGCGCGCGCGGAAACTAAAATTCCATTTTTCGAATTTCAATTATTGCGGAAGTGCGTTATCGCCGCGAGATCGTAAAAAGGTTTTTGTTTATTCTTTTTTATACATGCAGTTTAGCGCGTAGCACACGACTGGACACTCAAAATTTCGCGCGATCTAAATAGTAGAGACAATATGTTCGCTACCAAGAAACTAATTTGTTTTTTTGTATATAAAAATTGTTATCTTATTTTATCTTATCTTATGTTGCCAATAACGGCTTATTTCCAATCACGGAAAATCGCGGCGTCGGTTTCCGAAAACTGCGTGCTCGATAAGGTGGTGGCTCTCGAAATTAGCGCGAGCAAGTGAAGCTCGAGCCTGGTGTGTGCTCAAAAGTTAACTACACGCGAAAAGAAAGCTCTCCTTGGGGGTTGGAACAAAGCGAAGCGTTCTCCTCTCGAGCTCCCCCTTGTCGAAAAACCACTCGGCGTCCCTTAATTACCCCGCCGATAGCGGCACTAGAGTCCTCCAGTCGGGACACAAAAAAATATCCGTCATAAAGGCACGAGAGCACCTCGCGTGTGTGCAAAGGAAACCATTCGTCGGCCTATTTTTTTTTCTGTTTGTTTTTTAATCCGCAGCCGCGTACTCGTATATCATCCGCGCGCGAGGATCTGATTTCCCGTGGATGACCACGGCGCCTTTTGTTTCATCGCGGCTCGGGCGCGCGACGATGGATGGCCGGGCCGCCGCTCGTAAAATCGACCATCGAAATATATCGGATGCTCGGCCGCGTTCTCTCGTGCCCGGCGCTCGTTTGCCGATGCGGATTCGATTGCCGGGATAATTCCTTCCTGCCGGCGCGCCGCGGGACGAGATACGCGCGAAAGGTGAGCCCCCCCGCGACAAACGGAACACCAAGCCCTTTGAATTTTCATTATGAGGAATCGGGTATCTATGTTTTTTTTTAATCTTTTGTCGGATGCGCATTTCCACGGCGATGAAGCAAATCGAGAGGGGGGTGAAGTTTGCTTTGCCTGGGATATTGAATAATGTCAGGTATAAAAGTTTCTCGTCTTCGGGCCACTCTGCTTTCCCTCTCTTTGAATTCGCTTGCATGAATATCCTGCTCGAGCCATGCACTACATCGTTGCAAACTTGTCATTTAACTTTTCCGCCTTCTCTTCTTTCTCTCCCCCATCTCTTCCTCGATATTTCAATTAATTAAATTCTTAGCGGATCTTCAAACAACTTTCCGTGCTTTTCTCTCTTTTTTTCTTTTCATTTTTTTGTTTAAAAAAAAAAAAAAAAAAAGAATGAACCGTCGTTTCTCCGTCTCCGAGAGTTCGTTGGTCTCTCGAGAGTGAGGAGACGCGCGCGTCTGCATTACGCCGACGGAGGGGGGCAAACTTTTGCGAGCGGGGTAAGTTCAATATCGAGTTATAATGCGAGGGTAAATAGCGCGCCTTAATCTAACTATTAGGACGGGGTAAAATTACGCGGCTTGCACTTACCGAACTCCGCGGAATCTAATGTGCCACCTCCGCTCGGCGCGCCAATTGTACTTACTTACTTACTTATCCACGGGCGCGCGTTAATCGAGGATCGTCGCAGGTATAAGAATAATAATCGCGCTTACGCACCTTTCGTCTTGTCGGATCCGCCGTCGAGTCACGGCAGTTAGCATTCATTTGCCGCCTAAATTAGCGGATAAAAAAAAATTGTAAACTCCATTTACGGGAACAAAAGAACACGTCGCTGCGACAATTACAAACCAAGAGCCTTGAGGAGAGGAGAAATTATCTCGTGCATCTTCCTCGTGCATTTTTTTTTTTTTTTTTAATTTAACAGCATAAATAGGAGGCTCGCGGACGAAACGCGCGCCGCGAGAAATTGAGCAATGACTCTTTAGCCGGGGAGCCGTAAAACGTCGTAATAAACGCTCGGCCCGCGGTGGAAAAATTACTTAACGTTCCGTCGATTTTTCTCGGCTGCTATGCGCGCGCGCGAGAAAGAGAGGCAGCGACAGAGAATTAATGAGATTGCGAAAGCGACGATAAATTTTCGTCGAGAGGCGTCTCCTTCGCGAACTCGCGAGAAGCCCCCCCACACGCGCATCGAAGAAAGGCGTCACTTTTTTCAGCAATTAGCGAACGCAACGGCCTACGCTTTCTATGTACACCTCCTACGGTTCATCGACAGGAATTTTCTCGAGGGTTTTGCAAATCTCAGCGACGGATAATTTATATTGTTCCGAGAATATATCCTCCGATACGTGGCGTTTATTTAGTAAATTAAAAATCAGATAAAAAGTTATTTATGAAACGGCCGTTAATCTGTGTAAATAGAGAGAGGCGCACGGCCGCCGTTGATGATTGTGACAGTGAATCATTACGCCGGCAGCGATTTGTCAAATTATGTAATGATACAAATTTTAAAATGTTCGGTTAAAACATCTGGAAATACAATACCGATAAATTCACTAATTCGCTCCGATAATAATGAATATGCATTATTTAAACAAGCAAAGTAGAATTTAAAATTCTAAATGTGTCATAAAAACGTTCAAATTAAAGAAAAACACCGATATTACAACTGTAATTCGTGCAATAAAAAAGTACACAAGACAAAACGTTGTCTCTAAACAGATGCCAAAGGAGATGCAGGAATTCGGTTCGGACTGCCTCGTGTCTACACGCGTTGCGCAAGCAAATCACCGACGTCCGTCTCTCTCTCTCTCTCTCTCTCTCTCTCTGGGATTGTTCGATGGCACGTTCACCGCGAGAGATAAAATTATGCGACTTGTCGGGCAACCGAGCGAAAGAGTTGCGCAATGCAAAGGTCGCATCTAACGGCGGCCCACGTCTGCGATCCTTCCCCGCCGCTCGTAAATTACGCGACGTATACACTCAAAGTAACGAGAGTAGGTAGTCCCCCCGTTTAATATTGATGTCCCGCCCGCGACGAAATGAAAAAGTTTGATTTATAACGGGGCGAGACGTCGGGGGCAATCACGAAAAGTTCGCTCGGAGCGCAGCTGGCCGAATCGGCCCCAAGAACAACGCCCGGGAGTTTCGCGGCTCCTTCTGCGGTGTCGCGGCGACGGCGGCTTCGGCCACCGGCCGGCGGTCAATTCTAATCAAAGTGGCCGGAAGGCCATTGGTTTGCCGGGCGGCGAGCCGCGAGGGACGATTAAACGTGCGCCGATCGGAACTGCCGACGCGAGGAGGACCGATGGCCCGTGCCTTTTCTTCGACTCGCTTGTTAATTGCCGGAGCGACGGGGAAAATATCGAGCTAACCGTGGGAGATGGATTTGCGTTCTTCTTTTTATTTTTCGAAGGAAAAATGGAGACTTCTTTGGAAATCTCTCCTTGCGACCTTGGCCGATCCCCTTCTGCGTCAGGCGAGTTTCGATATTACTCTTATGTTAAATTTATCGAAGGTATACATTTGGGAGGGAGTTTTACTATTCCACGTGTTATTGATATTCCATTCCGCTGCCTTTGATGTGTTTCCACGGAATTTGAAATTTATTGAAAATCGACGCTTCGCCGTTTTAATTTGATTTTATTAATTTAGGACAAAGTTAATTTGCGTACGGTAAATTATGCGCGACTCGTTACAGAAATAAATTTGTTAGTAAATAATTTATGCGAAATTCCGCCGCATCAAAAATAGTGTTTGCATGTGAAATATTATGATTAACAATTACAAGATAATTTATGTCGACTACGTGAGTTATTATTCATCGTACGAAATCATAATTATGTTGCACGTGGTAGCGAGCGATTTGCATAAAAACGCACGATAAATCACTTTTATCTCGTTTTAAAATAAGAAATAAGTCGATAATAATAAAACAGGTGAGGAAAGTTTGTTTATTTCCCTGCTAAAATCGCATTTCTGTTTAAAATCAACGGTATGAACGGTTTCGCTTTCTGCTAAATAATGCGTAAAGTTGCAAAACGAAATGGACGACGAGCGCGGCATTCAGTCTATTTTAAATGTTAATTTAAATTTGAAATTAACTTTAATTACAGAGACTGTACCGCCGCCGCGAAACATCAATTTCGCCGGCGGCGCAAAGACTCGAAAATCGACCCGACGCTTAAGCACTCGTGTCTTTTCAAAGTATTTGTTCCGAGGCTTCGCGATTAAGAGATAGTGAACTCCCTCGGAATATTTTCAGGGTAAAATCGTGTTTCAAAAAATAGAGAAAAAAAAATTTAATCTAAGTTCGCGGATGTAGGAGGTGCGCGCGGCTGGAAATACAAGGCAAATTCGTACCTCTCGCGAAATTGACGTAGATTGATACTACAGTTTTACGTTTGATTACAATTTCGACCGAGTGGTAATTACTCTGTAACGCTAACGCGATTATTTACATTTCCGGAGAGTATATTTTCCACCTTTGAAAATGAACAGCTGCCGAGTTCGTTTAAATAAGCGAAAACGATATTTTACAGTTAAACCATATTCTATTTAATACTGCAGCTTACCTTTGTGCAACTTGCTTATTGTAATATTTTATCGTTTTTTTATTATTAATAACGAAAACAACCATTTGAGGGTTTTTTATTAATTAGAGGGAAACGTGAGAATCGTTAGCAAGCGAACGTACTGAAATATTAATATAGTTTGGTAAATTCATAGATCGCCGCGGGGCTAGTGCGTGGCAAACTTTTTAGACAAATATCGTTTATGATTTGCGCCTATACTTCCCGTCGTGTACACAATCGATATTCATTCCGCCCGCACAAATGTATAGTTTCGGTTTTGTCAAATAGACCATAATCGATTCGGCTTCTCGGACTATTTGTCCACTGTAGCCCCAAATAAATACGTGTGCGATGTCACCGAAAGTACAGGTCATGAATAATTTATTAAACGATGCAAAATTTTGTAAGATCTCAATTTCTGGTGTGATATATCATATTTTTTGTGTACAATCTTGAATCGTAAAGGCTTATTCAAATTAATTGCATAACATCTTTTTTATCAGTTTATTAAAATAGGTGCGACAAGGCACAATTATAATTCAGATAAATACAAAATGAATTTCAAGAAAATAGTGTCATTTTATCTTTTTTACATATATATAGAGAAAAAGTTTGTCTACAAATGACAAGTTTATTTTAACGTTTTCATAGACTGAAATTTTTGAAAATTTACTAGCATGTAACAAATGTAACTACAAATCTAGGAAAATTAAAAAAAAAAGATTGTAATTTATCTAACAGTGACAGTCGGTGACAACATTAAAATAAATTGCCATTTTTAAAAGAACTCATTTCTCCCAGTAAACGTGATGGAGTAATACGTTTTCTTTCATTAAAGGCACGACTCAACTGACAAATCATTTAGTTTTATCTTTTCATTATGCAATGAAACTTCTGAAATTTAAAATTATGCTTATTGTTTACTTGCTCGAGGCTCCAAGAATGCAAATATTCTTAAAGCTTTTAATAAATATCCAACACCTTGAAACATAAAAAAAAGTGAAAGCTATCATCTACACAAAAAACTGTTATATTCCAGTACAATCAAAATTCCTTAAAAAAAAATTTAAAAGAAATTCCCAGTAGCCTCGGGTCGAACAAAGGTGAATCCGTGAGTGAGTGACTCGTGAAAAGCCGTGCGCTTCCTACCACAAGCCCAAGTTCGCCTACGGGCGGCGTGCAGCGCCGTCGCGGATTATCGGAAGCCCCTCGCGCGAGTAAGACGCTCGCCGATCATTACTCCCGCGTCAAATCGGCCGTGGGCTCCTCGACTTTCCTATTCCCGTGTAAACTCGCGCGAAAGCGTGAATTTTTTTGCCCCCGCGCGTTTTGCATACAATTAAAACAATTTGAATTTAAGAAAGGCGGCGCGCGGTGCGTTGACGCGCGAGTAAAAATATCGTTGCGTTAATTAATGACACTTTTATTCTCATTTTTGTTACCAGCGAGAGGAAAGTTTAATTGGACAGGACAGTTAAGTCGGGATAATTTTTTTTATACGGGCAGCAGCGTTTGCTCGGTGCGAATGAAAGTTTAAAAATGAAGAAGTTTAATAATGCATCGGATTATGCTACTGCGAAGTGCCCCGAGCTGTTTAACAAAGTAAACCCGGGAGATTTTTAATATAACGCGACGGTAATAATTTTCCTTCGGCAAGCGTTCGATATTACAATTATGCAATGGAAGTGTACAGTGTTCGCACGCGCGCGGGCAACGAAATGCTACTCGGTTCCCGGGGTTTATTTGCAGTGAAATTTTAATTCCACGTTAAATGGATAATGAGCTTCGCGCGAAGTATCTTTTGTGCGGTGCCAGTATATAGCAAAAATGGCAAACTGATTTCGCCGGCGAATAATTAATAGCTCCCCGGCTACTCGTCGGCCAAATCGTTATTAATCTCTGAATAATCCGTGGAAGAAATTTGAAATTTATCTTCCGGGGCCGCGGATGAAATTGCATACGTAATCAGTTTCAAGAAAGTTCCACTCCGGATGAGTTTCTACGCTAATTTTTTCATTCCTTCATAAAGTCACATCCATCACCCGGACACTTAATCGA
Organism: Eurytoma californica; assembly: GCA_035586675.1. Taxonomy (NCBI): domain Eukaryota; kingdom Metazoa; phylum Arthropoda; class Insecta; order Hymenoptera; family Eurytomidae; genus Eurytoma; species Eurytoma californica. Next base: position 2,223 of record JAXIUT010055124.1, on the reverse strand, counting down.
TCCCGCCATCGAGTCCCAAATTAATCAGACACGCGCCCCCGAAATTAGCGTCAATCCGAAAATTTGAATTTTTACTACAAGTCTATTAAAAAAAAATTGATACCTCGGAGGATTATCACCTTCACCAAATGTATCAATCTTTTATACCCTTTTACTTTTTTACACTTTTAAAAGCCACCTATTAAACGGCGTTGATTACCGTATTTAACAATCATTAAACTTTCACCGTAGCCGAGCGTTATTTTTAGCGCCTACCAGAAAAAAAAGGAAAGAAAGAAACCACAATTTCCGGTCGAACGCGAGTCGCGTGCGCGCGCCAGGGACGAGTTGACGGCGCCGTAACGGGAGCCAGCGCGGGCTGGCCGCCTCGTGAATGCAGATCCGCCGCTCCTCGCTCGCATTTTCCCGATTCCCCTCGGCCGCCCCTTTCTTTCGCACCGCAACCGCGCGGGGGAGGCGCGCGCGCGTTCTCCATTATGCGGCAGCTCGCCCGGCTGGCGTCAATCCAAAATTTCTTCCGCGCGCTCGCGTTTTTCGCCCCGCGCGGCAGCTTTTTTCGACGCACGCGGCTCTTAATGAAGCGTAATGACGACGGTCCAGGCGCCGGATTTGTGTCGGGAGGTGCCCACCTCCTTCCCCGAGTTTTTTTCTTGACGCGAAAAATTATTTTTCAGAGCGAGGAAGAAACTGGATTAGAGTCGGTGCCGGAGTCGCATAATTGCGGTAATGAACGGAGATAACATTAATGTTAAGTTAGTCGTTTTTACTTATTTCTGTATTTGTTTCGTGTAGCTAAGTAATTCAGTCGGGCTCAAATAATAATACTTTAACAGGTATAAAAATAAATAATGTCAATGAAAAATTTTTAATTGGAGTCGAGAGAGGTAATAATATGCACACCTTTTTAATATTAAAAGTAACATTTTTACTAAAAAAAATCTATAATGCAAGATTATAAATTTATGTCTTTTACAATCTTGATTATTAGGTTACGTTTGCAATACATTCGAATTGAAAAATATTTAAACCATCGAGAAAATAAAAGAATCTCAAAATAATTTTTCTATTGTAATAATGACTTAATTAAATGATCTTGTACAGAAAAATTGACCATATTAATGCCGCGATTAAAGGGTTAAATATAATATCAATGTACACCTTCACTAGATTGCACATTTCTTATTCACCTATCACTTATAAAATTATTGGCTAACAAACTTTTCAAACCCCTCCATCTCCTTAACTTCGCTGGAAAAGAATTGTTTCTTGCAACATTTCATTTAAAATGGTCACCATCCAAATTAAAATTAAACAACAACGTGACAGTCAGTAATCAGGCTGCTAACTATTCACCAACACCCACGCGAAAAATAGTGGTCTTATCCAACGATTAGATAACGCCGGCTGCAAGAGAGCGGCTCCCTCGTTGCGGAAGCGCTAAATTAGCGGCGATGCAGCCGGCGGCCTCCTGTCGAAATTCGCGCGGTTTCCGCGCGCGCTAATGAAACGCGCCCGTCGATATAATTGCTCGCTTGCGCGCCTTATTTGCGACATCGCAATCGCAACTTCGCTCATTCAATTATCGCGCGCCTGCGGTGGAGCTCCCCCGGTCCTCCGCAAAAAACGAAAAGTCACGGGGCAGAGGGGCGGGGGGCACCTCGGTAGCGGCGACACCCATTACACGCCCCCGACTCCCGTCGTGCCCGAAAATCGCCGGCGATTACCGCGGGCTTACGCAACCGCCGTTTTTCCGTCCCCGCAATTTTCGTGCGCGAATTAACGAGGCGGAAAAAAAGCGAGAAAGACGCGTCCCCGCGACCGTGAGAAACAGACGTCTGCCGAGAGAACGAGACAGACAGGTAGATAGATATAGATACCTTTATTTTGCTATCACGACCAGAATTTGAATATTAAATAATAATAATTTGAACAGGATGTAATAAATAATAATACCGAATTGCATTTTCATAATGTATTAGATCAGTGAATAATTGAAAAGATCTATTCTTGTGAAAAATTATAGAAAAATAGAATGCTTACTGTTCTTCATTTTGAGAACAAATGTTAACTAAAAACATAAATAAATAAGCGCCACTCAAAAATTCTATAATGATACAAATTTTGGATAAGAAAAGTCTATCGAAATCAGATCTGTCACTAGAGGTGAAATTAAAGAAATATCAGAACCCTGGATGCGCACCGAGGCTGGGAGGAAATCTTTCC
>JAXIUT010055092.1:0-10392 GCA_035586675.1 Eurytoma californica | reverse complement strand
ATTTTATGTAACAATTAATTTCCATTTATTGTATCAATGACAATTTAATTAGCATATCACATCTGGTCATATTTTCTTGTCTCATAACATTTCTGTTTACCCAAATTTATTGAAATGGTTATAACGATAGTTCAAACATTATGTTAATTTTGAACTACTCCGGCTTTTCTTTAGTGACGCTAAAAAGGACTTCCAAACTATTGTTCTATGATAAATAAAAAAATCATTCATAGATATTCGTGGAAATAACATCAACGTTTGAAGAAGATTGCTTAGAATCTACACATGTTTATCTAAAGAGAATTTATTACTTAGATAAAATTAGATTAAAAACATATGTGGATAGTATTTGAATTTAAACATGGTTTCAATTCTTAAATATTCAAATAGACGATAAGCCAAAAGTTTTGACCTCGGATACAATTAAGAAACTAAAGTCACAACTTCACGAAAATTCATATTCAATTCGATAAGGTATTTTTAATATGTATTAAAAAAGTACGTTATATGTTAAAAAAAATGAAAAAAAAGCTAATAATACCCAAAAGACTCGTTTCACTTCCCATTCCTGCTCTTTCAGTCAGTGAACTCGCATATGAGTTGACCTTCCTGAAAATTATCTATAAAGATATAGATTTTTAACAGCAATATTTATTTTTTAAAGGCCTCATAGCTTCATAGAACATTTCAAAATTACGTTTACTGAATGAATCATCAATTATTAGGCCAGTAGTCAATGAATCAGCCACTTTCACCAAAGGACCTTGCCGATTACTTTCGCTCTTCTACGAAGTCGAAAGTGAGTGTACACTTTTAATTCTAGTTCTTTATGGGAATGTACGTCACTAGAATACAAAAACCACCAACTTCCTCGCTCAACGCGTAGCGGAACGGTAAAATTATTATTACTCTTGCAATGTTTTATGAAATTATTTCACCACTCCCTCGAGTCATTGACGTCAGAAGACCTGAGAATGTACAAAGATCTGATTCACTGAATTTTATTGATATAACACGTTAAAGCGGTAATTATTCGATTTCTTAGAAAATATAAAAATTTAATAAATCTTACTTTTACAATTTAGTGCTGCCGATGGTGTGAATTGCATTTGTTGCAATTCCTTCATCGGGAAAGATTTAAAAAAACGGTAAAATGTTGTATGATATAAGATAGAGCTAAGACTTTTTTTAGAGGAAGGTAAAGTAAAATATAACCACAACAGTTTTTAAAATTTTTTTTTATTATAATCCCGTATGAGCATAATGATTAGCGTAAACACTAATCCCTGCGAAAAATGACGCCTGTGTTACAAAAAATATATGTAAATATACACACGCGCGCACATATACATATACACAAATATACGTATAAAATCGTTCACATATAAGGTATTGTTTTTCAACATTGGGAACCAGTACACGCTAAAAATCAGTGCATGTGCATTTAATAAGGTATATTTGATAATATAAACCTCGCAAGATACTAATTAGTGAGTATAAAACAAATTTCACAGCTTATAATGAGTATAAAGTAACAATAATATCCTTGCAATCACACATTTATTAAAATTTAGATGAAAACTTTCAAACACAGGGTGTCGATAGGCACTTTTTATGTGATGTATAGTACACACGGTAACGAGATGACAATTGCTTTTTTTTCTTTTCGCAGCCATTCAAAATTTTATTTCTGCCGAGTTCAATTAGGCATTAGTTAATAATATTATTCCAACAATAGTAAATAATTTACAAAATACTTTTCGCAGTTTTTTATACAAAGTCTTTGTACGATCGCAAATTTTCTTTGTCTTACATTTTAAAAATTATTTTTATAAATATACATACTTTACGTGATTTATAAAAATCTTTTTTATACAATAATAATATCAAAATTCCTTTTTAAAATATAATTTTTCAAAAATGTACACTTTGTTTATAATCCACCCTGTATACAACTACATACAATTAAATATAAAATACGCTCGCGCATTTTGACACATTGTAAATTCTTTTTATTGATGTATATAAGTTTTACAGATAAATGATTATAGTAAAAAATATTTTATTTAAAAATTATCCTGCACATATTTATCTCATTTCGCCTTATTAACTGTAATTTAATATACGATAAAAAATAAAAATTGTTACAACATTCAATTCTCACAATTAAAGTAAAATTCTATAACATTAAATAGAACGAAATACATTCACATTAAGATACAATTTATCTACTAAAAATGTACATATTCAACATTTTGAAAACGCGCAGAGATTCTGAAGAAGTTAATAATCAATAAATAATAATTTTGCAGCTTTAAGATGGATTAGAATTATTTACAGCGAGTATATTAAAAACTGATTTATAATAAGAACTAAAAGAAATTATTTTACTTTAAGAAATAAAAGTAATAATTATTTAATAATTAATGTCTAATTGCAGAATAATTCGGTCGCCTTGACAATTAAAAAAAAAAAATAAATATTCCTTGATATTTATCTTTGTGAGTTTTTTTATTAAAAAAATCATATTCTGAAATATATTTTCTTTCTTTTTAATACATGGCGAGCGAATCATAAATTTAATAAATTTATGATATTTCATACGTATTTAAAGACAAGTCTAAACTGTAAAAATGCAAGCAGTAATTATTAAATTATATTTAATGTTAGTCCAAAAACCTGTGTGCGCAATAATTTAATAATTACTTGCTTGCATAATAAATAACAGATATATCAATAAGAGAAATATTGTTATATACATTGCAATTTCATTGATAATAAAATGTATATTGTAAATTGGAATGAACCAGAAAAATACTAGTTATACTAGTTATACTTTTGAAAAATAATGCATATATATTCCATAAAACGTAGTAAAGCTAATATTTCGAATTCAATTATAATGTAATTGTAATAAACATTAGTAGTCTAAAAATGAAAATTAACAATGAAAAATGTTTATTCTTGTTATAATAGCGAACACAATATGTACGATTAACGTACAGAATACGGTAGTGCTTTTAAAACCTAAAATATGAACCTTTAGTTACACACACATGTGACATAAATTTATATGAGTAAAATTCAACACGTGTATTTTTTCATAAGTGTACAACAAACTAATAATATAAAATCCACGTGGATCTTGACTTAAACTCATTAGATAACTTCTTATAAACTAATCGTTCATGGAACATACAAATATAATATATCATAGATATATGGGACCAAAATCACCGATCCCATCCGATTCGAATCCATCAAGTGAACCAAACACCTACCGTTTTTTACTTTTTTATGTGTAAATTAAAAATCGATTTTTTGGAAAATTTGTTGAATACAAAATTCGGGTATTTAAAAAAAAATGATTAATTTAAATTATTAAACGGTAACGACAATCAAGCAGCAGCGAAAAGTTCCGCGCGCTAAGAAAGCGACCAGGTGCTTTGTTACGAAGCTCGATATCGACGGGATCAGTAAGCAATCTGGAGAATAACTTCGTCCATTACAATTTTTTTTTTGTTTTTCGTATTTTTTTCAACAACAAAGCTTAATAGTAATTAAAAACACTTTCGAAAAGGGCAGCAATTTGGGACGTACCTCCCAGATACCTAGCGAGCGATTTTATTTAATTATTTTTCGTTAAAAAATCGATCGTCCCTTTTCGAAGTTGTTTTCGAAAAAATATAGTATTGATAGATGCCTAAATAGGCGTACTCGGTAGACCCGCGCGTGCCTCCTTGCCAAGACATTGAACGAATCGGGCACGGCGAATCTTTTCGTCATTAACATTACGATACCTTATTAAGTGACTTCCAAACATCTGTAAACGCAGAGATTTTTTCGCATGCACTTGACCTGCAGGTTTTAAGTATTTCCAACGTTCGGCGAAAATGCGCGGCTTTTGCTTCCGATATAAATAAGTTCTGTCTACTTCGCTTACGATATGTTAATCTAACCTCCGCTTTTCATGCTTGTGCATTTTTTAAGTGTATTTTTCATTTTTTATTTGAGTATAAATGTTGTAAGGATTATCAATCCCACCGACAAAAGAGACGGAAGCCCCGGATCATTGAGTATATTTATTCACTTCGTCCGCTGATTGATCTGTAAGTGACCTTCCCATCCTGATAGAATCCGAAAGATCGACTAAAGAAACCAACAAATCCCCGGACGGTTCCCCTCCAAATCCTAGGATCGATCGTTTCGATTCGAGAAAAACATCTTACCGTCAATTCTTAAAAAAAAAAATCGCCTGTCAATCTCGCTCCAAAATCCACTATAGAGCAGCTTCGCTGGAGAACAATAAATTAAGGCATACCGGTGAGCGCCGTTTTTCTCGAGCCGGGTCGGATGCCCGATCGTCGGTTCAAAGGCAGTAGGGGTGGCAGAACTGGTAGACGAGCCTCTGGCTGCGCTCGGTCTTCTTCATGATGCCCTTCTTGTAGTACTGGCGGATGCTGCGGCTGAGCTTGTCGTAGTTCATGGCCGGGCGGTTCTTGCGCTTGCCCCAGAGCCGGGCGACGCGCACCGAGTCCTCGATCTTGAAGACGCCCTTGTTGCGGTCGAGCCAGCGGATGCAGGAGCCGTGGGCGCCCGGGCTCTGCAGGAGCTCCTTCAGGAACTGCCAGAGGTGGATGTGCGAGCCGCTGCTGCGGATCTTGCCGCCGCCGTTCGCGCCGGAACCCACGGGACTCGCCTCCTCGTCTTCGTCTGGAACACCGTAAAATCCCAACTCTTTATTTATCTTTTATTTACTTTGTATCGTTTGGATTTATTGAGTACGTAGGACTCATGCCCTACGTTTGTGAGGTAATAGAAAATATTTCAATTTCTCAAGGTGTAAGAAATGATCAAGGTGATACATCAATTTACGTAAACATATAGTCAATATATTGATTTAACAAAACTAAAATAACGAGTCTAATCTTAATTTAGAAAGTCTAAGTTGTACTAAATTGATTAGGATTACACGTATGTTTACTTCAACTACTCTCAAGTATTAAGACATTATTTTATCTGATCATGAAAAAAATTTTATTAGAACAGCAAAACAAAAAATGTTTGGCAGGCGAAGTTTTTGTTTGCTACCTGGTGACAATGATGATTGATTGATAGAACTACTCGTTAACTTCCTAATGCAGCATCAAAATTTGTTCAGCATTCTGACAAATAATCTAATTACTTGGTAAAAGACATTGTTATACAGTGACTATCTATCAAATTGGCTATTCAAATATATTACTTTTTTCCTTATTATGAGAATATGCCTTATTGAGTGTAAATTGTCTGAATTCAAATTCAGTAAACTAAGTGGGGTGCATAAGAAAGCTTCTTGAAATTTGAACTTTAACTTTTTGATATGAAATGCGTCAAAGAGCAAATTTTTATTTCTAGAATACTAATTTGATAATTACCGTCTGAGTAGTCCATACTGCACGAACCCTTGACGCTACCGGGAGCGCTACTTGCGATTGACGAAGCGCCGCTTCCATTGTCAGGGGATTGCACAACGACAGTAGGTGTCCAGGAAGCTGCCAAAGTGTTTCTGGGCGACTCCTCGACGGCTGCCTTCCAGATTTCCAACTGAGCGTGCAGCATGCTACCGCACTGCAAGCAAAAAATGAAAAAACAAATCGCTTAATTAAATTTCCCAGGCGCAAATCATCGATAGTAGCAGTTAATCGCGCGTTAGCCACGTAAAAAACCTTAAGATACGAGCTCGCGATACCAGCCAGACCCGAGCGAATTTTCCGTTAAACTTTCCGTTACGAACTACACCTATTCTGCTATCGAGGCAAGGAATCATTACTGAATTATTAGCGGGACCCGTAAAAATCCCCGGCGCAGCTGTTAACTCGACAATCCGGCCGTAAATTAGCCGCGCCTGTACGGCGGGAGAAAAAGAAATCCGTCTCACCTGTCAACCACGCCAGGCAACAATGAGCCCAAGTTTCGTTCGCGGCGGCCCCGCGGAAGCGATACCCTGCGCCTGAGCGCAGCGCTCCCGCGAGACGCGCGTACGTAAGCGGCTGCATAACGCCTACGGTGGTCGCGCGAACGACTCGACGATCGGCCAAATCGCTAATCGACGCGCGCAATCTCACGCGGAAGCCGTCCCGCTGGATTTTCCTCACGGCCGCGGGCCGACGGTTCCGCGAAATTTCGCGCCACGGAGACACCGTGAGATAATCGGCGCTGTCGTCGTGGGGAATTCGCGATGGGGGCCGGGGGATCGATCGAGAGCGATTTATTACGTAACGGAATCGGACACATTGTCGGAAGTGTCATGTAGTATGCGTGTCCCGTCGATCGTTAAGTGTCCATTGTAATTTTGTTTATTTGTTGCGCTTTCGAATAATTATACTTTGAGTTCACATATTTATTGAGTTGATTTTAAATCAAAATTCAATTTGTCATACACATAATTAAATTTAAATAATAATTCAAATTATTTAATTTGCTAGCAAAATTCAGTAGTTTTTTCAAATTATAATATTGGTGTTGGAGAATAAATCGTGATTTTTTAAGCGCTTTAAATGTAAAATTTTTAAATGTAGAATTAAAAATATACATTTTATTACAACTTTTAAAAAGTTAATTTTTATTTTATTATAATCTTCCAAAATTCAAATCGAAAGATTAAATTCGTTCAAAAACGTTTTGAATGATGGCACTATTCGATTTGTATATTACTCCTTAAAAAATCAAATTACTTCATTAAAAGTTTCACCAGATCCTGCCACCATATATTAAGAGAAGATACTTAAATTACTGTTTTAAGAATACAAATAAGTTTTTAAGAGATTCCGAATTTTCGAACTGACGACTTTCTATCACCGTCTTCGCGCTGAATATTACTCCAAGAAAAATTTCCCCGCGTTTTTCGCAAATTATCATAGCACTACCTAGTCGATCCACCCGCCTTTAAAAATATGAGGAAATAACAATTAAAACAATACACCCCCCCCCTTTCGGAGGGCCGATCCGAAAGTGTAGAAAACGTCTGTAAACGTCGAAGAAAACGCCGAGGTGCCTAAAGAAAATAAAAAAATTGTGGGAGAGCCGAGCAAAAAGGCCAAGATCATAGGTGTAGACGCTAGAATTTTCCGACGGCGCGCCGGCGGCGGGGCCCCCCGAGAGCGGTCGGCGCGCTCGCCGCCAGGAGAAAGCAGTCGCGCGTCGTCGCTGACCCACTTCTATTCGCGCCTGCTCTCGCGCCTGCCTATACAGGCCGCGCGCTCCGAGAGCCGCCGATTCCATAAGGCATCGATCGGTGAAAAAAATTCGCCGCGCATTTTGCGCCGTCTCTGCGTTTTTTTTTCACGGTGCCTCCGTGCTGCGCGACACGCACGGCCTAATTAAGAAATCATTTCGCGCCACGAGCGGGATTAGCATAATGTTTCGTTGTTTTTTGCGCGTCGGCGTGTACGCGCCGACGCTTTTCTGGGAGTACCTTATCTCCCGCGGTTTAATAATATTTTAATCTTATACGGTTTTTTAATTGATTTCCCATTTTAGATATGTATTCCGATTCCATATTGTGCACGGTATGCATATTCATAAGGTTTTATATGAATTTTTTTTCTGGTGTATATCTATATACATCGTGCGCTCGATGTTTATTTATGGTTACTTTAAATTTTATCGATATAATCATATTCATAGATTGCAGTGTCACATTTTTCTTCCTCACTATCGGCTGCGCGGTGCATAGAAAATTTAAATAAATTATATCGAAGAAAGCTAAATAAAGAAAATTCTGGATCGATCGTGGATACGGGATCTCGATGATTCACCGGTGAAGATCGCACGAAATCTCGCGAAATGTTGCGCAAGTAACGCGCCGAAATGCTCATCGATTTGGGCGCGCTCCTTCCTTGAAAAGCGCGCGGCGCTTAATTGTCGGCTCTGTCCACGCTCGCCTCGCGACACACATTTCTTTTGTCATTGACTTTGAGCGAACAGTGAACCGTTACGCGGCCCATAGACACCGGCCACCAGCCGCGCATAACAATTTAGCGCTAATACCTTTTTCTCTCTTTCCATTCGAAAGTAACATCGCCGTTTTCTCGTCTTCTTCGCAGATGCGAAAATAACAATGTTACGGCGGCCGGTTATTAACTGTACGTCGTAAAGTCTAATGGACACGTTCCTTTTTTTTGTAATGAGGATTCAAGCAGTACTGGATTTGACGACTTTTTTATGAATCTGAATTTTCTTTTAAATATCGATATATAAACTTGTTGATGTTTTGATCACTGAATCTTCTAATCGTAATGCCCCTAATTTCTATGCGTATAATTTATACACGACGAATTACATTACTCATTATAAAGCTATACTAATTATAATAAGTGTTAAGGGACTTAAGAGGTCGTATAATCGGCATTAATTCATTCAAAAAATTTCCTTTTAATTGCTCAAAATAATAAATGTATTTAAAATGTATATGAATGGTGATCAATTAGAAAAAAGTACTTTGACTAATAGAATCGTTCACTCTATTAGGATAAAAATCTCGTAACAACATTCCACCAACGAAAAATCTCAAAACAGCTCTCCTACCAAGGCATCCCACTAAACTTCACGCTACACTTGGCCCTCGCCACGAGATTACCCAACGAAGCAGCAAAAGTAGGTGAAAACGGATTTGGGCCTTTTGGCAAGAGCGAAAAGGATGTCGTTGCGTAACTATTACGCGCGGAGGCATTAGCGGATCCTTTGCGCCAGCCGGGCAAAACCCCGTGACGCAAGTGTACACCGGGCGCGAAAGGGAGACCGCGAGATTAAAAAAAAAAAAAACTTAAAGGTGGAAAACCGGAAAGAGCCGACGCGAGTGAGTGCATTCCTCGGTTTCGTGTACCTACGCACGTATGCCGGCCGCCCGGGGAAAGACGTCATACGCCGCAGCCGATTTCCCGGAAATTCACTTTCACCAAGGGGGGGTCCGAGCGGAGAACGAGGCGCGCACCGCGGCGATCGGCGGATTTTAATCGCGCTCCGAGGCCCCCCGAGACGTAACTTTCTTCGGTCGACAAAAATTTACCGTTTTTCGTCACTCGGTTATGCGTTCGATTTTTTCCCCCGAAATTCTTTTTTTGCAATCGACTATTTTAACGGCGAGTTTATGTTGTTCTTCATTCAATTAATTTTAATTAAAGCGGTTACTTGCCGAGAAATAAAGTAAATAAAGGACTCGCTGTTCGACCCGTATAATCTCCGAATTAACGATACAATATATTTGAAAATTAATTAAGCCTAAAAGGCTGCATTTCACTTTACAAAGTAGGTTTGCAAATTACTTTCTTTACAAACGTATGCAGCTAGGCAAGGCCTCGCCGGCTTACCGGTTTAAACCGTATAATACGCGCGCGCGCCGATCGCGAGTAACAATATTTAGCGTTTCGCGATAAACGGCTCGATTAATACATAAAAGCACGCCACGCCCCGGCCGATAAATTAATAAATTCAGAGCGAGCGGGCCCCGATAGCGCGGCCGGCATGGGGAATTAAGCATCGGCCGAAAAGGCGACTCGCTCGTCCGTTGGAAAGCGCCCGGGGCGATTTCAGAGTCGCGCGCGGGGCCTATCGCTCGGTTCGCGCCTCCGGTTCGCTCGGGCCCCCATTGTTGCCCGCGAGATTTATTCGCGCGCCGTGGCGTCGGGACACTCGCTGGCGGGATCGCGGCCTGTCGCAATCCGCGGCCACGATCTCCACTTATCGTACGGCGGTTGCTCCTTTTTTTTCTTTTATTTTTCCTCGGGAAGGTGATAAGGACGCTGGTTCGCTGGAGGTAGCACCGGGCGACGGGGTTATTCATTCCGCGTAATCGCAGACCGCTTTTAAATGAGTGACTTTGCAGTCGCCTTTTAATCAATGCGAATGTCAATTTATACATTCTTTATTAGTCAATGTTAATCAACGAAGTCAATCTCGAAAAATTAATAAATCATTGTTTTTTTTTTTAATCAGAAATCACTATCAACTGTAAGTAATCTAATTGGATTAATTATTAAATAATAATTGCAATTTGTGAGAATGGTCATTGCTTAGATTTTTTTGTGATCTATTTTTACGGTCATTTTAATATTTTTGTGTTTTAGACCCGAGTATTGAAAATTTATTGAACGTTCGGGTTATTTTCATTGTGTATTTTGCACATTGTGAATTCAATTCGTCAATTCAAATGAGATCAGAGTCTGATCATCAGACTTTGATTCAGTGAGCAATATTAGTTAGTACATTTACCGTCAGGTGGACTCTGAGTTTGGTGTCTTTTCTACTAACGGATCAGCTGCCTCAATTTTATATAGGCTACACGGAAAAAAATTTTGAAGTATATTAGTTCAAAAATATTTGAACCAATGTTCTTCAAGTATATTAGATTAA